>JAHPZR010000685.1:32500-52500 GCA_019787425.1 Platygyra sinensis | reverse complement strand
GCTTGGCATTTTTAAACCTCTCAGAAACCAATTCTAAAACATGTAAAACAACGCATTTGCCCGTTATATTTTGTTCTCACTTGGATCTCACTTCTAAAAAATTGGGTCGCTTTTGGAAAAATGGGTCACACTCAAAAGATTAGGTCACACCAGGAGCCATAATCCCTGATTATGGCTCCTGGTCACACTTGGAAAAATGACTCACACTTGAAAAAATGGGTCAAACTTAAAAAACGGTTAACACAAAAAATGGGCCACTTTTGGAAAAATTGGTCACACTTAAAAAATGGATCACTTTTGGAAAAATGAGTCACAGTTAAAAAATGGGTCAGTCTTGGAAAAAACGCGTCAAGCTTAGTCAGGAGCCCATCACTAGGAGCCTGCAGCTACCCCATATTCCTGTCACGGCCTTTTCACAGACCGATCTATTTTTAGTTTCCATTTATCTCGAATTCAGGTCCCACATGAACCTCAGTAACCAATTGCAGTCATAAGCACGCGGACTAACGTTGACATGTCGACATGATGTTGACATGTTCACGCGAGGTCGCATTGTTTTATCCTTACCAAAGCGTGCTCATGTAGACTGGAACTGGCCCATTTCGCGGGGAAAAATATCTAAAAATAGACTGGTCTGTAAAAATGCCGTTGCAATGGCTTATTATGGGAGTTGCAGGCTCCTAGTAATGCGCTCCTGGCTTAGTAAAAATGGATCACACATGGAAAAATAACCATACTTGGAAAAATGTGACACACTTAGTAAAATGGATCACACACAGAAAAATAGAACACACTTGGGAAAATGTTCTACATTTGGATAAATAGGTCACACTTAAAAAACTGTTCACTTTTGGAAAAATGGGTTACACTTGAAAAATTGGGTCACACTTGAAAAAAATGTGTCACACTTGGAAAGATGTGTTACACTAGCAAAAATGTGTCGCACCTATAAATATGGGTCACACTTAAAACAATTCGTCACACGTAGAAAATTGAATCACACATGGAAAAAATGGGTCACAATAAGAAAAATGGGTCACACTTGGAAATATGGGCCACTCGTTAAAAAATAGGTTAAACTTTGAAAAATGGATCACACTTGGGAAATTTGTTCGCCCTTGGAAAAATGGGTCAGTCTTCAAAAAATAGGTTAAACTTTGAAATATGGGTCACAGTTAAATGAATGGGTCACTTGGAAAAATGGGTCACTCTTGGAAAAATGGGTCACTATTTAAAAAATAGGTTAAACTTTGAAAAATGGGTCACACTTAGATAAATGGGTTACGCTTAGAAAAATGGGTCACTTGGAAAGATGGGTCACTCTTGGAAAAATGGGTCACTCTTTAAAAAATAGGTTAAACTTTGAAAAATGGGTCACACTTAGATAAATGGGTCACGCTTTTAAATGTGGGTGACCGTGGGTCACACTTGAAAAAATGGGTCACGCTTAAAAGTGGTTCACACTCTAAAAAGTGGGTCACACTTGGAAAAATGGTTCACCCTTGGAAATTTGGTCACTTTTGGAAATATGGGTCACACTTGGAAAAATGGGTCACCACCAGGCCGGAGCTTTTCCCAGTTTCTGTAGCATGAAGCGACTAGGAGTATTTCTACTCCCCCTGGATGGGATGCTAGTCCATCGCAGGGTTACCCCAAGCATTAAATTCGCTGGTACCCATTTATACACCTGGGTGGAGAGAGGCACTGTGAGAGTAGAGTGTCTTGCCCAAGAACACAATAAGGTAAACAATTAATGTTAGTATATCGACAAATGGAATTTTAAACTTTCCCACTTAATTTTGAAATATAAAGGCCTTATTCTATTTTTACGATTTCTTACTCTCGACATTCGTAAGTTTTGACCGATATCTGCATTTGACATTTAGATTTCATTTTCCAAATCCACTTTCGGCATGACTATTATTTTTGACATGAGGTTGTATATTTTGGTTTTCATAATTGATGCACGATCTTGCCTGATGTCGGTTTTCAGGTTTCAGGTTCCTTTTTTTTCTTTCACTCAGTTTGAAAATTAAGCTTGTTTTAGCTTGGATTATTTTGATTGGAAAGCTTAAGTTGGAATTCCAGTTCTTGCTTCATACAGTTTTTTGACACGTTGTTGATCGAGATACTGTTAAGGTGATTCCTCAGAAATAAAAATTACCGATGAATTTTTTTAAAACTTTTTCTGAATGTTCCTTACAAAGCAATGTCTCCAAAAATAAAATAAAAAAGATAGGTCACCATTCTCGCAAAAGAGATATGATGGGCCAATCTTGCCCCACTTATGCCTATACTCGTGCTAATCACTGCGTTATTCATTGGTCCACGTTACATTTTGCGGTAGCTGAAAGTACAGTTTATCGAAGTAATACTCGAAAGAAAACTTGACAGGAAGAAAGTATGGAACATATGGAACAATATCATATAAAATTTGTGGAAAAAATCGCACCTTTTAAAACGAGGTGGACGAAATGCGTTGTCGAGTCGATGTTTTCGTGGTTATAATTTACATCCTAGAGTAACGGTTTTGTGCACGCTTTCCGCTATATCTTTTTTTCCTTCCGATAAATTTTTTTAATTTTTTTTAGATTAAAGAGGATAACATGGGCACTATTATCATGCAATAAAAAATATAGGTCATCATGCTAGTTTAAAAGAAAACGAGCTTTTATTTCGCTGTCAAGACTTGCTTGTGGGGAATTTCTTACGTTTTGCACGTGCACGCGCTCATTTGCGCGCGCTAATGACGCAAAAATCGTGTGCAGTAGGGATGCCCAATGCAATACTGAGGAATTATTAAAGATTTCAGTCTGTGGTAATCCCTCCTAAGGATGAAAACAGGGCGACTTTACAGAACTCAAGACAATTGGGGAAATCTCAGAAAAAAACATACTGTAACATCATACACTGAAAAGAAAAACAATAAATTTTTACGATTCACATGTTTAGGGCTACAGGGTAGAAAACAAGTTATTTCTTCAATTACTTGAACCCCTTTACATCTACATCATGTATTCAGAGGCATTTTTAAGGGCTATGCAAGAACCTTTTTTGAAGGACATTTCAACGGTATTTAACCACTTGGTCATGGACGGGCTAGGGTTTTGGTACCTTAAAAACATATTCAGTTGGTTAAAATTGACATCTTTAAAAGTGACGTTTGGAGGCAAAAAATGTTTTTTACGAGTTATATCTATGTGCACAGCTGCCCCTACCGTCTTTCCGTGGCAAAAATTTGCACTGTCTCCTACTGTCTAAAAAACAATTAGGTCTAAACCCCGGCTCGAAAGGGTTAGCTTTCATAAATTGTTCTGGTTAATTAAACTTGGTAAACCTTTGGTAAGACTTTACTACTAGGTATACCCATAGTTACTAGAGGGGACTGGTTATGAAGCCCGGCAAACATCAAAGGAACAAACAAAGATGCCAAGATTTATGTTGGAAGGTCCACGACAGTGCACAATCTTTTGTTTTGCGCTCATACACTATGCATGAGTTAAGTAACCAACACGTTTCTATTGGTTAGTTCCTCAGTACGGAGTAAACAACTATTGTGTTTTGTGCACTGTCAAGGCCAAAATAGCGAACAAAGACATACAACAAAGAACTTTGTTGGGTTTCACAACCAGTCGCCTTTATTAACTTTGGTATACCTATCGATAGAGTGCCAACGAGCAAATAATTTGTGGTATAATAAGGGTTTATTAATACAGCATGACGGGTATTTGGTTCTCTTCTGATACAAACATTGCCAAGAGAAATTTATAACGCTTTTACCGGTCGGTAACATGACACCCCATGAGAGCAAGGCTGCTTTCGTTCGTCACGCAATCCAGTAGGATATTGAGAGTACGCTGATTCGAGGAGCATTGTCAGCCAGTTTGATCATTAATACATCAGTTTGGACAAGGGTATGTAAATTTTAAGGAATGCGAGGACTGAGAGAGTTTATGTTGCTAGGGACTGAGGATTGTTTTGTTTCATCGCCGTTATGAGAAGCCGAAGGGAGACGTCTTGTTGCGTTCGCTCTAGCTTTGTACAAGACGTGAACTTTACGCCATCCTAGGCTGTCAAAATCCATCATAAATTGCTTTAGGAGGTGAATTGGCAGCTTGAATATTTCTGCCAAACAGATCATTTTCATCGGTTTCATTAACTGTAAAAGTAATTTGCTAATTTTGAAGTAAACTTAAGGGGAATTGAATGAATAAACTGGTGTCAAAACCGGATAAACGTTGTTATCGTGCTTGTCAAAAGCATCATTTTACCATGTATAAGAAGACCTGGTATAAAAGAATCTGACTAGTTTGCAGCTGATTACATCCTGTCACACTATAAGAATGTTTTACTCACTTGTCCCGGCCTTTGGTCAACCTCTAATGCCCGATGCTCCGAAACCTTTATACTAATTTTGGAGCCATGGCCCCAAATCCGACGTGCAGGACACTATGGCATCGTCATGTAGCGCCTATTTTACAGTACTACAAGGGTCTGAGTTACTGCCAAATGAGCAGTATGTCATCTTCCAATTCAACTATCTTGTTGCAAGTTCTGTTTGTGGTTCGACGCATGGAGACTGGTGCCAAATTGTAACCAGTCTTCAATACAAACACGGACAAAATGAGGAATGATTGCAAGATATTTTACATTATTTTGCTTTAGAAAACTGTTAGGCTTGGCCAAAAGCGTTTTCATGACTCATAGCACAGTAATTTTATTTTCCTTTTATTTTGTTTACACGAAATCACTCTTTCAAATTTATGAAACATTCTCTTTCCCTTAAAAACTATCTAGGCTGGGAAAAAACTGATTTTACAGTGATTTTTAAGTCAGAATTAGGTTTATGCAAATGAGGTCATTTTGCAAAAGTGTTGCATAATAATGATGCCAGGAAAGCAGCAAATCTTAATGACCCAAATTTTTCTATACTGTTTTGGATTATAGATGCCCTTAGGTAACTCATGACGTCTGTCTTGATTCTTAATAGGATTACAGCTGAAAATTATGATTTTTTGAAGTTGGGCTATTTTTCGTGTTTTCAGTGGGGTCGAAATTTGAGTAAATTTAGTGTCATGCATATCTCCTACCAATAATTATATTCCCTAAAGCCATAAACCATGTAAAAGTAGGTTCTTAGTACAAACATCATATACCATTATATATGCTGTGAGCATTCTACATTTATTGTAATGGTACTCGAAAGTTACCTCTCATATGGGGTGTTTTTTTGTACTCTGACACCCCAAAATAGGGCCCCCCCTGAAAAAGTGAAAGGAAGATAGAACGAAGACAAATAAAAGTGGATCTAGTAATAGCTCATCAAAGTCAATGTCAACACCAAGTTTCATTGAATTTAGCCGACCCCCGTTTCCAAGGTCTGACACGCTTTCTCAGTCAGGGCCTCTTAAATATCTATAATTTTCGAAATATTGTACATATCCTCAAACGCATGCTACAAGTTGTAGATAATGCCGTGTTTTGGGAAAACGTAATGTTATATTTCGAAAACGATTTCTATTGTGATCACGTGACATACCAAATATGGCCGTGGTTTGAAACATTTAAAGGGAACGTGAATTGAACAAACACGGTAAACTTTGATGCCCACTCGGGACTTCAAAAGCCAAAAAAGGGAGGTTTTGAGATTTCCTTAGCAACAGATTTGTAGCTAAGTTTGACCCCCCTTAAGGAGAATTATGCTTTAGAACTACCAGACAGACTGTAAACTTTAGTCTTTAGCCGTTTACAAGTTTTTCGGCTACATACTTGTATGGCTTAGAGTGCATTAAAGGGCATTAAAGTTTTGAACATTTAGATTATGTTAGAGTATGAATTTAACAGCGTTGATACTTGAATTAAGCCAGGGAAATTGCGAAAAAGCTGTAGCGAGAAATCACAGACATCTTCACATAGCCAAGAAATTTGGTGACGAGACAAGTGAACGAGATACCTGTTTTAGTTTTAGTAGTAAATATTCCGGTCTCGAGCATTTTCAGCAAGTAATAAATCATCTCGAGGATGATCACAGCACTTTCAAGAAAGTGAGTAACAGCACAGGCAGACCACTCTATGTGTTCGTGGAAGCCAAAAAACCGCCGAAAGTCAAGCCTGATTGGTAGATTTGAAACGGCCTGCATTCCTTGAAATCCTTTGGTCGCTGAGTTTGGCACCGATCATATTGAGAAAGTTGTATTTGTGACTTCAGCATCGATTTTCTCGGAAACTGTTGGAGGGATGAAGCTCAAATTCGGCGAAGAGATAGCGAAAACAATTATCTATCAAGATCCGTCGCCATCCAGGTGAGATTTTCAGTCTTTTTGCGTTAATTCCAGTTTAAAGTGGAGGAGGTCGCGGCTGACGGCTGCTAAGTTGCAAGCCTTGTCTCCCTCTCTTGTCTTGTAAGACATGTAACCGTAACCGGCCGAAAGTAATTTCGCTTTAAGACACTTTAGACAGCCCAGGAAGGCGAAAAAACACCATACATGAGTCGGTGAAGGTTTCATTTAACTTTATGGGATATTCAGACCGAGATGTGATCTAGATGTGCAATTTTCAGAGCTTTATTCATAACCCTCATAGATTCTCTATATTAAACCACGAACACATAGAGTGGTCTGCCTGTGGTAACAGGGTAAGGGAAGGACAAACCATCAATTAAAAAAAAAACCTCAGCAATAATAAAGCACTGAGTAACACGGCAAGACAAGGACTCGACAATCTTAGACAAGTCATTTAGTACCACGAGCAACATCTTAGCATTGACAAAGACGTGGGTGTCAGGGCAGGAGAAGGATGGTCCAATGGCAATCTTGGCAAAGCTTATCAACGACTCGGCAATTTTAAACACCGAATGCAAATATGGCGGACCGCTCGGCCGTCGCCCGGGACAAGTCGCATGGAAGCGAGGCTAGTCAGGCTTTGATGTTTTGTTTTGACAGGAAAGTTTTGCTTCGTCATCGATCTGATGTACTTTGTTTCGCCCTCCATAAACGTTTTTGTCATCACGAGCCAGAGCTAACCGGAAGCTTAAAAATTCGCCAGGTCTGGTTGCTATGGCGTGACGTCATTTATCTGTTAGGTTGCTGTCATCGCAAGAATTTTGCGGTTCTATTGTGGTTTGCGATAATTGCTTTTAATGAGAGTAATTGTGTAAAAGCAAACCTGGTTATTTTCAGATATGATCTGGCCGCATAATTGATTTTTTAGAATAAATTTTCACAACACGGGAATATTGCTTACATATAATACAGACTTCGAATGAACCCTTCGTCGGTCATTGAAAACGGGCACAAAACGAGATTTGCCTCCGAATTAGAAGATATGGTGTTTCTGCTGACGCATTTTTGCGAAATTGAGCCAGTTTCCAGTCGAATTTTCCTCAGTCGAAGAGTTAAAGAAGGTGCGCTGGTTTTTTTTTCGCGGGAAGAGCAACAAAGAAGCTGCCCCTGCCTATACATTTGGATTTGTTGTCGCTCAAGCCATAAAACATTTGTTCAAACCCAAACGAAACCGGCAACCACGATTGGCTTATACATGAATTCAAGAACGACAGATAGAACCAGAAAGTGTCTTCAGCTAGCGCCGGCCGTGACCAACCTCGTAGAGCATCGAATCAAGACAACACCTTCAAAACTTAACCGCAAGACGATGGAACCAAGCTAAGTCATCAAATTAATCTTTTAGTTATATCATAACTTACACGCACTGTCGTGGTTTTAGATTGTATGGGGACTAGATAGCTACTAAAGATCTGTATTCATACTGATATCCACACGGTACGCTAGTTTTCTGAAAAACAATTCTGGATACGTAGAAAATCGGCATATAGGCACATATTATAACTACTCTCTGGTTTGCCCACGCAAACGTCCACGTAGTTTTTTGACGTTGCCGAGCGTTAGAGGATATTTTATAGCAACTGCATGCGTGACATGCGTGACATGCGTGATGGTGATTTTTCCGTCGTGCGTGACATTATAGGAACTTGTTACATATCCTTTCTGGTTCATCCAGGTTGAAGTCCAATACAGTTGCTGAGTACTTCGGGATATCTAAGAAAATACTGATAGTGATTTTTTCGTCGTGCGTTACATTATAGGAACTTGTTACATACAACGTTTCCGTCGATTCATGCGTTACATTATAGGAACTTGTTACATATCCTTTCTGGTTCATCCAGGTTGAAGTCCATGCAATACAGTTGCTGAGTATTTCGGGATATGTAACAATGATAGTGATTTTTTTTTTCGTCGTGTGTGACATTATAGGAACTTGTTACATATCCTTTCTGGTTCATCCAGGTTGAAGTCCATGCAATACAGTTGCTGAGCATTTCGGGATATGTAACAATGATAGCTAGTTTTTTTCGTCGTGCGTGACATTATAGGAACTTGTTACATATCCTTTCTGGTTCATCCGGGTTGAAGTCCATGCAATACAGTTGCTGAGTATTTCGGAATATGTAACAAAATCGTGATAGTGATTTTTTTCGCCTTGCGTGACATTATAGGAACTTGTTACATATCCTTTCTGGTTCATCCAGGTTGAAGTCCATGCAATACAGTAGCTGAGCATTTCGGGATATGTAACAATGATAGCTAGTTTTTTCGTCGTGCGTGACATTATAGGAATTTGTTACATATCCTTTCTGGTTGAAGTCCATGCAATACAGTTGCTGAGTACTTCGGGATATGTAACAAAATCGTGATAGTGATTTTTTTTTCGTCGTGGGTGACATTACAGGAATTTGTTACATATCTTTTCTGGTTCATCCAGGTTGAAGTCCATGCAATACAGTTGCTGAGTACTTCGGGATATGTAACAATGATAGTGATTTTTTTCGTCGTGCGTGACATTATAGGAACTTGTGACATATCCTTTCTGGTTCATCCAGGTTGAAGTCCATGCAATACAGTTGCTGAGTATTTCGGGATATGTAACAAAATTGTGATTTTTATTTTTTTCGTCGTGCGTGACATTTTAGGAATTTGTCACATATCCTTTCTGGTTCATCCAGGTTGAAGTCCATGCAATACAGTTGCTGAGTACTTCGGGATATGTAACAATGATAGTGATTTTTTTCGTCGTGCGTGACATTATAGGAACTTGTTACATATCCTTTCTGGTTCATCCAGGTTGAAGTCCATGCAATACAGTTGCTGAGTATTTCGGGATATGTAACAAAATTGTGATTTTTATTTTTTTTCGTCGTGCGTGACATTTTAGGAATTTGTCACATATCCTTTCTGGTTCATCCAGGTTGAAGTCCATGCAATACAGTTGTTGAGTATTTCGGGATATGTAACAAAATTGTGATTTTTATTTTTTACGTCGTGCGTGACATTATAGGAATTTGTCACATATCCTTTCTGGTTCATCCAGGTTGAAGTCCATGCGATACAGTTGCCGAGTACTTCGGTAATAACGTAACAAAGTCGTGATAGTGATTTTTCCGTCGTGCAGTTAGCCTGCGTACCTGGCGGGATTTAGCGCGTGAGTGCTTTTGTTTTGGTAGCGAAGCCGTGAATGCGAGTTTACTTGTAAACAATAAGATTGTAAGCTCGTGATTTCTATCGCGCAGAGAAATCGAGAGAGTAACCTCTTGAGAGGCTTTTGAAAGCATCTTTGTTATAACTTTTGAGAATTTCTGACTGCCCATAGCATTAAGTGAATTAATTTTTAAAGTGTGTTTACACATGATCTTCGAGTTCGACTGCCAGACAAAATTAACAAAGTTATCTTTGGAATCGACGGGTATTTACGAACAGACTTACATAGGGGAAATACCTAAACAGGTTCGAATTGGGCTTTCCCTTGAAAATCTGGGTCGATTTCCCGAAACGCCGACTAAATGCTTTGTATGTTTCCTACGCGTTTATGGTACGGACAAGATGGCGGTACAGACGTGTCCGTAAGAGCTCCGCACTTGTTAGCTAATTACAAGGTAAAGGACGCCCGTCTATGGATAAAATTGCCCTCAGCAAAAAGAAAAACATTACTCTAAAGCGCACATCAACACAACGAAGTGATTCTAGCGGTTCTGAATCAAGTTCTCCGTCAGATAAGCGACTCCGGAACACGAAGTACAAAGATAACGAAGGTGAAATCCAAGAAGTCTTCGAAGAAGCTGTTGAAGTCTCTCCCGCCCAAGAATTGGAAATGACTGATAAGATGTCAGAGAAGCTTGATGAAATATTAGAGAAGCTAAACAAGTTAGATAGTATCGAATCTACTTTAAATGATTTGTGTTCAAAGATGGCCATTGTGGAAGGTGACATATCGAAGCTGAAGGCTGACGCACGTGGTACTGATACTAAATTGCAGCAGATGGACAAGAGTTTAAAATGGTTTAATAAAGAAATGGAGGACATAAAATTGAAGACGAAGTTTCTTGAAGCGGCTAAAGAAGACCTACACACGAAGCAGCTTTATGCGGAAGCCTACAGCCGTAGAGAGAATTTGAAATTTTTTGGTCTGGCTGAAAAAGAAAACCAGGGCACAGTCAGCGAGGCGATAAATACACGTGAACTACTATTTGAATTTCTGAAGAATGGCCTTGGATTTGAAGATCCGGAAAAGAAATTTGAATTGCAGAGAGTACATCGTTTGGGAAAACCCGCTTCTGGAAAAACACGACCGATTATAGCAAGATTTTTGCGTTACCAGGATCGCGTGATGGTTTTGAGAGCTTCGTTTCATCTTCGAGACCGCGAGATTAGAGTTCTAGAAGATTATCCGCAAGAAATTATCGAGCGCCGACGAAAACAGATGTCGAAGTTAAAGGAAGCAAAAAGAAACGGTATGAAAGTATCTTTTAGTAAAGCAGAACCGGACAAACTCTATATCAACGGTAAATTCGTTCCAGCGTAATATTCTGTTTGGTAAAGCTATGCGCTTTCAATTCATTCCTCTTTTCGAGAGGTTAGGGTTAGTTCCATATAAATTATCATTATTTTCTTCTGTGATTTGATATTGATTTGGCGGGCAGAAAGTTCTATAAATTTCATTTACGGCTAACAAGTTAAGGAGAGAGCTCTGAATGTTAGATGGAGTTTGATTTGTTCCATCTTTCATTCTCATTAGAGATGGATTATGTGTTTATTTGTTCATGTGTGTTCTTTTGTTGTAAATTATTCAGTTTTATTTTAGTGGGAAGTTTGTTTGTAGCAATCGCACTTTTGAGCTTTAAGCCGGCAAAGAAATTTCTCGTTTGCATTAAACTCAAAACAATCAGGAACAAAGTTATTATGGTTGTTCTTAATTCCTTCAACCTTCATTCTTTTTTGAGAATTTTAGCTTTTAGATTTGGAGGTTATTGCTCATGGATGTTAAAATCTCGTCAGATGCTTTAAAAATAGTTTCTTTGAATGTAAGGGGAGTTAGCAATTTTAAAAAAAGACGCACCATTTTCACATGGTGTCGCAAAAAGAATGCAGACGTGATTTTTTTACAGGAAACGCATTCAAATAAAGCAACAGAAAATCAATGGCAACGTGAGTGGGGCGGGAGAGTGCTTTTTTCACATGGCAGTCCAAATTCATGTGGCACCGCAATACTGATAAACAATAAGGTGAATTGTACAGTGCTTTGTACAGTTCCGGATCCCTTGGGGCGCTTTGTTATTTCCAAAGTTCAAGTTGATGATAAAGTATATGCACTTGTTAATATTTATGCACCAAACAAAGATAAAGACTCGATCCTTTTTTTTAAGAAACTGCATACTTTGCTTCAAACTGAAAATTTAGATTCCGAGGAGAACATTATTGTAGGCGGAGATTTTAATTGTCCATTAAATCCAACTTTAGATAAAAGAGGTGGAATAATCATACCAAGGAAATCGGTCGTGAACAGTATAGAATGTTTACAAAGTGAATTAGATCTGGTCGATATCTGGAGAGTAAAAAATCCTCAAACAAAAAGTTACACTTGGAGTCAAAAGTCACCTGTTATATTATGTCGTCTAGATTTTTGGCTTATTTCCAATAACCTTTGCGATTCTGTAAATTCAACTGATATTATCCCGGCAATAAGAACTGATCATGCGGCAATTAGTTTAAACCTTGGCGAAATTGGAGAGGTAAAGGGACCTGGCATGTGGAAAATGAAAGTATCGTTATTAGATGATGAAGAATATTTAAATTATTTGAGTGTTAACATACCTAAATGGAAATTAGAGGGGGAAAAAGAATTATCAGATAAACGAAGCGTTTGGGACTGGATTAAATACAATATTAGAAGGCACGCTATCAGATACTCTAAGGAAAAAGCCAAACAGAGAAATGGCAAAGAAAGGATGATTCAACGGGAATACGAGGAAGCTACCCGGCGTTTTGAAAAAGACCCTAGTGACTACAATAAATCTCGGTTAAATGAAATTAAAGAGAAACTGGAATTATTTTATGAAGAAAAAACAAATGGAATTATTGTACGTGCAAGAGCTCGCTGGCATGAGCACGGAGAAAGAAGCACTAAGTACTTTTTGAACTTAGAAAAAAGGAATCATGTTAAAAAACATATCAGAAAATTGGTAATTAGCGGCGCTATAACAACAGACCCATACCAAATACTTTCCGAACAAAAAAAATTCTATTATAACTTGTACAAAACAAAAGCGGTAGACAAGGACTCTGTCCAATCTTTTCTAAAAAATTTAAGTATACCGCAATTGTCTGAAGAACAAAAACAATCCTGTGAAGGCCAGATTACCATAGAAGAATGCAAAAAGATTTTAGAAACGTTTCAAAACAACAAGTCTCCAGGAAATGACGGTATCCCAATTGAATTCTACAAAACCTGTTGGGATCTTATTTGTCAACCATTCATTAATTGCGTTAATGAGTCCTTCGTAAAGGAGGAAATGTCAAATTCCCAAAAGCAAGCCGTTATTACTCTAATAGAAAAACAAGGGAAAGATCGCACGCTAATAGAAAATTGGAGACCTATCTCTCTGGTCAATGTTGATGCTAAAATAATCTCGAAAGTGATCGCTTCAAGAATTAAAAATGTTTTACCCTATATCATTCACAGCAATCAAACTGGTTACGTCAAAGATCGCTATATTGGTGAGACAGTAAGATCGATTTTTGACATCATGGATTTCACTGAAAAAGAAAATATACCTGGTTTGATGATATTTATCGATTTTCGTAAAGCATTTGACACTTTAGAGTGGAGCTTTTTATTTAACTGTCTAGATTCCTTTAATTTTGGCCATGAATTTAAGCGATGGATAAGCACTTTTTATAAAAATATTCAAAGTTGTGTAATAAATAATGGTCTGACTTCAGAATACTTTAATCTTACACGCGGAGTTAGACAAGGTGACCCTTTGTCTCCTTATCTTTTTCTTTTAGCTGTTGAGATTTTAGCAATTGCCATTAGGGAAAACAAGGAAATAAAAGGAATTGTTATTGATCAACAAGAGACCAAATTATTACAATACGCTGATGATACAACGGCGGTCCTCTCTGATACAGAGTCGGGCTATAAACTTTTTCAATTGTTAGACAAATTTAAAAAAGTGTCAGGTTTAAAGGTGAATAGTTCAAAGACAGAAGGACTCTGGATAGGATCTTTGAAAGGAAGTGAAATGAAACCACTTGGAATCAAATGGCCACACGATCCCATAAAAGCCCTGGGGATCTTCTTCTCGTACGATAAAAAATTACTATATACGAAGAACTTCACAGAAAAACTTGACAAGATAAAAAAAATTAATTAATATCTGGTCCTCCAGAGGATTATCCCTTTACGGAAAGGTGACTATAATTAAATCTCTGCTCCTACCAAAGATTGTGTACACGTCATCTTTGTTGCCTACCCCTGAAAATATAATTAAAGAATTAAATCATTTGATTTATAACTTTTTATGGAAAGGTAAAGACAAAGTAACTAGAAAATCTGCGATAAATGATTATGAAGGAGGAGGCATTAAAATGGTCGATATTGAAAGCATGATTAAATCTCTCCGTCTCGCCTGGCTAAAAAGAATCTTTGGTGACAATTCTGGCGCATGGAAAAATTATTTAGAATATCTTCTTAAAGAAACAGGTGGTCTGATTATTTTTAGTTGCAACTATAACGCCAAAGACTTAACCATCAGTTCGCAATTCTACATGGAGTTACTGACGTGGTGGTCTGAATTTCGGAAAGATAATGCGATTGAAACTAATTGGCTTTACCGAATTTGGAATAATCAGGAAATAAGAATAAACAACAAACCAGTCTTTTATAAAAGGTACTTTAATTATGGAATTCAGACGGTGGGTGATTTGCGTTTCGATCTTAACAACATTGATTCTTATGAACTAATCGCAAAACACATACAGAAGACGAACTTTCTGGAATGGACCGGTCTTCGCCACTCTGTACCGCTAGTTTTAAGGAATGCCTATCATAATCCAGATCATACAGCCCTAAATCCATCTTTTAAAATTGATTGCGGCCTTTTTGATGTAACTAAAAAGAAATCGAAAGATTATTACTCACTTTTTGTCCGTAAAAAGGCTTGTTTTCCAAATAACACAAGAAAATTAAGGAGTGAATTTAATTTAACTGATGAGACATTGAAAGAAGCTTTCTTTCTTCCCCATTCAGTTGCTTTTGAGCCGTATGTCAAAGCCTTTCAGTTCAAAGTATTGAACTCTATACTCTACACGAATTCAAAACTACATAAAATTGGGTACATTGCGGATGATCTATGCAGTTTCTGCAAATGTGAATCAGAAACAATGCAGCATCTCTTTTATTATTGCTCTTATTCAATTTCTTTCTGGGAAGATTTCGAATTATATTACTTATCTTTGACACAACAGCAGATACATCTTAAAGTGCCTATAACGCTTAGCCAGTTTCAATGTGTTTCGAAAATTTATACCTGTTTAAGACGTTTCGCGAAGAAAAAAATGCCATTCTTTGCTTCGTCTTTTTGTTATCGGCAGACGAAATCCCCGAAAAGAGCCCAATTTCCGCCATTTTGAATACAAAAAGAGCAGTTGAGAGACTGGTTACTAACTAGCTTGTGACGTCGACTCGGTATCACGTCTAACAAGCGCTTCGTCATTTCTCAGTTGTTTAGCTTTGCCGAATTCAAATATGCTGGGTAGATGTGTAGCTGGTGGATGTTCTGCCTTCCCAGATGTAGAGAAGGGTTTAGTTCTACATGCTATACCGTTCTATAACGACGATCGGCCCGAAGCCAGAAAACGAAGAAAGAAATGGGTTGATTTTGTGAAACAGAAGCGGGCCAAATGGGAGCCGACCCGAAACTCTTCTTTATGCTCTAGGCATTTCACTGAAGATGACTTCATTCGTCGCTTTACATTTGCCGACGAGACGAGTGGGAAGCCCATCATCCCAAGACTTAAAAGAGATGAATTGGGCATCAATGTATTCCCAACTGTTCATGCCGAAGTGGTGAACAAAACTCCAGTTTTGAGCGAAAGTGCGAAACGACGCCAGGAACGACAGGTAAGAATTGTCAACTGTGTCGATCTTCTTGATTCAAGACATATATATGTGTGCAAGTTAATAACAAACACACTAAAGAAATTAATTTATTATTGCTCCAGACGATCAAAAATGCGAAGAAGCGAATAGAAACCTTAACTTCCCAATCTGCAGCCACGTGTAGTGATGTTGGAGATGACCACGTGGAAATGGAATCTGATGAAATGTCATCTGAGGTGCGAGAAATGGGCAGTGTTGACGCGCTGGTCGAGAACACAGCAATCGATGACACAGATTGTTTCACTGAATTGAATAACGTGGTAAGAAACTGTAATGAAAGGTATTGTGCGTGTAAATATATTCTTTTGTCTGGCTTGTGGTTTTGTGCCACAGGTAAAGCAAAGTGTCTTTCTTGTAGAAATAATGATTTGTAGGGGAAAGAATCGAATGGGACTGGATGTTAAAATCGATCCCGATCTCTTTGTGCGCTGTCGTTTGTCTAAGATTTGTTTTAGCCTGTTTGATTTAGTGCAATATTGTACAGTGTATGAGAAAATGTACTCTGCCTTAACTAATGCTTCCCTGGTCAGTGGGATCAAACAGGCCTCACCTGAGTCTCAGACAAGCTGTCTAGAGGGATTCCACTCCACCCTCAACCAATTCTCTCCCAAAATGATATGCTTCTCATTTATCGGAATGTATTGCAGGTTAGTGCATGTTTGGTGTAATTTTTATTCCCTCTGCATCTTTTATGTCTGTAGCAGTGATTTTTAACAGATGCCAAACAAATTTGTGGGGAAAAAGAAAAACTTGGGTTTTTTCTTACATACAGTTAGCAGTACTGTAGACAACTTACTGATTACACATAGTTGAAGTGTTGCACAGTGGTTTTCTCTAGTTGAGTATCAGGGTAATTTCTTATTTATTGCAATTACAGTACTTTTCATTCCACAATGTTCTCAAAAGGTTTTCAAAAATGCATAACATACAATTTTAAAGTGTAACTTTTCTCTTGAATTAGGCACATCATTGCAGCTTTGCATTTTAATCACAATCTCCATCGAGACGTCAAGAAGAACCCTGATGGGACTGAACAAGTTAAAGTAGTTTGGCCAAAATTTAAGAATGGTGAAGCCACTGTGCGTGATGTGAAAGTTGAGCCTAACTTTGGTAAGATGCAAACCATTAGGTTTCAAAATGGACATGAAACAGTGTTTTTGTATTATTTGCTCCAATATTCCAGACATTGACAAACCAAAATTAACATCTAGTGCCTCATTATTGCTAATAGAAGTGATTTACATGAATAAGACTGTAGTGTTCAGGTTTCACCTGGCCGGGGGGAGTCAAAAGATCAGTTTTGATGTATAAAATTCAGCCTTAAACAATAGAACTCAGCTTCAGGCTCTGGGGAATAACTACAGAAGTTGTAGGGTTTATTCCCCAGAGCCTCATGTTGTAGGCTGAATTTTAATATATCAAAATTGGTCTATTAGTACATGACTGTGCACAATGCAGAACCATAAAAGAGCATGGGTAATTGCAGAAATGAGCTTTGAATATTATTGTCTGCTCTGTGTGTTACGTGGGCCTCAGTTAATTTGCTCTTTATCTTTTATTGATATTAGTATCTCCTGCATTAGCAAACAATGTGTCATACTTCTGCAGATTATGTGGAGGATGTTTACCAGGCATTTCTTGTTGCCGAACAAAGAGAGCAACTCAAGGATGCCATGCAGGAATTACATGACATGAATCCCCCACCAATGAACACAATGCTTGAGAAGCAGTCGAGGGAGGAGGCTATCCAGAAGAGAACTGAAAGGAAAGAAAAGACAGTCCAAGATGTGCCCCCAACAACCCCAGGTAATGTACATAGTAAAATATACAATATAAAGACCACATGTGTCATTTTCATCCAAATATTACTGACACAGTATGGTTGCAGACATAAATAGCAAATGCTTACTGTAGAACATTTTATCCCACTATCTATAAATCCTTTGTAAAGCTAATTACACAACACTTGTTTGCTTTAGTTCCAGTGACTGTTATCCAGCAGCAGCCACAGACCACTACAAGGAAGCCTCGATACTGTACTGCCTGCAAACAGCCAATGAAAGGGCACAAAAATGTTACTAATTGCCCAAGAAATCAGTTACCAGCAGAGTGATGAGTCTGAGTGCATCAGAATGGGGATAATTTTTCTGAGCATTTTTAATAATCAAATTGAAATCACCTGTCAATTTTGTTCTGAGTATTTTGATGTCCAAGTGATTGTATGTTAATTGTAGTGCAATAATTAGGAAATGGAAGGAAATTTTGTTGTTGTAAGAGTTGTTTTTGTGACATTCAGAATAGGGATCAATTTCAGTATCTGGGCAACTGCATACCTACACCTCCCCTAACCCAACAGTAACACTAACTTATTAAGTTATTATAACATGTTGGGTTAGGGGAGCGGTAGGTAAACAGTTGCCCAGATACTGATATTGATCCCAGAGTAGTTGAGGTAAGAGTTATCAGGTGAGGAACTGAAAAGGGTGCTAACTGTTTCTAGGTCTGGATAGCACGCAAACCGAATCTGGCAATGTTGTTTTTCTAGACATTAAACAAATTGAAAAGTAACACTTCTGCCTCTGATGTTATTTACAAAACCCGACAGGATAGTAGGCTTTTGCACATTATGCTAGCATTTTTTCGAGCTATTTAGTGAGGCAAAAGCATGGAGCAGTATTAGAGCATTTTAGTGGCATTTTCCAGGAAAATTAATGTTATTTCCACAGAATATAGAAATAAAAATTTGTTTTTTAAGAGAAAATGAAGACTAAACTAAACTGGCCTCTTCATGTAAGTATCATCGAAAGGGGAAAACAGAACAGCAGATCATTTAGAGGATTATCTTCTGGTCTATTAAAACTTTTACATTTGTTGTTATGAGCATTAACCGAGCATTTTAGTGACATTTTTGGGGAAAACCGAGCATTTCAGTGGAAAAAAGAAGAATTTAGGTTGGAGCATTTCAATGGGGAAATAAAAACATAATGTTCAAACGCCTACATGATGGGCACCAGCTTGGAGATAATTATATATACATATATAGAAGACAATACATGCCATGTCATCATTAGCAGTGATTTAACATGATCATTGTATAATCATGTGCCGAGATCTTTCAAAGGCCCTGATTTCAAAAGTTCACTGTTTACTTTCAGCCCTAAATTTATGTTTGTCATACCCATTCACAAACAGTAACAGCTGCACCATTTTGTCCTAATAAATGCATCACTTTATTTTACATGTGAAACAATATACTTGTTTTGTAATACAATTATAATAAAACCTGACATTAAAAATAAGTATGAATTAAAACAGCGGTCTACATATATTTTAATCTGCTCATCATTGAGCTTCTTCGGTTTCAAATCCAGTGTATGCAGATAGCTCTGGAAAAGTTTCTCTAATGGCATGATAGCTACATGCTGCTAGGGGGATCCTTCTTCCACCCAAGTAGCCATGAACAAGGCGAGTGAATTCACGATAAGCAATACCACGGAGGAATCTGTAACAGAAGATCAAAAGTTTTAGGGCAGTTTATTGATGGAGTTGTTTATAGACTAGGTATGCAACGCTTTTGAGCGGTGTACCATGGACTATCCCATCAGTCCCTTGTATTTTCTCAAGCTTTTTGGCATAAAAATAAGTGACAAATGCGATTCTCCATGGTATACCATGAAAAACCTTTGCATAACTATTTTATTCCTTTGCCTTGGAAAATATTGCGCATGATGGGATGGTTGGGTTTAATACCATCAAATATAGTATGCTTTCCTGTGTTCTGATTGGCTGTATTTTTAGGAATGGTATAGATATAAGTGAAAACAAAACAAAAAAACAACCCTGTCTTATTCTCAGATCTTTTGTTTCTCACACAAGTGTTATTGTGGAGTAAAATAGATTTGTGGAAACTGTGAGAATAGCTCTAAACCAAATTAAGACTAGGAGTGCATTTGTTGCCCACGAATACCGGATTTACCTAAGGGAAGTGGCGGGTAACTTCTCCTAACCAACAGGATTCGGATGAGAGAAAAGTTTGGTAATGAACCAGTGCAAGGAAAGCAAACTAATGTAGGAAAATAACCAAATGGATCTTACAACGCTAAGAAAAAATAGTTTGAAAACTAAAACTGAACTGAATTGACTTTGTCATATACGTAAAGCCGGGCAAAAATTTACAACCCATCGATCAAAAATTGGTTTTCAAAGCAAAAGAATAGAACTTTCAAAGCGGAAGACTAACAGAAGGCAGCCTACCTGTTTTCAGATCCAGTCTGGCGATATTTGGTTTTGTTTTTAGTTTTGTACTTATCGGCAGCTAACCGCAAACTCCACCTTTGCAGGCAAACTTGGCTGAATCCAGGATGTGAAGTAACACAGTCGGGTTTTTTTCCCACCTCTTCGATAACCATTTCGTGGGACAGGCACTCTACGCACTCGTCAATTTCTGCACAACACTGAAATTCGTTGGGGTTCTGCAGGTATTGCGAGTT
>JAHPZR010000685.1:22500-27500 GCA_019787425.1 Platygyra sinensis | reverse complement strand
ATGCAGTCAAAGTGTAAAATCAAATAGCCTCCCAGCGCTGTGCTTTTGACACATAACTCAGAGCTACCCACCCACTGTTAGAACCGCCCCTGGGCAGCTTGGAAATTAAGAGCGACTTGCTGTAACGGTCATCTATACCTATGCAAGATAGAAAAAATCGATTTTCTGAAAATTTGTCAGGAAGAAGGTTTTTACTAACTTGTTTCAAAACAGTAACTTTGAGGTTGTTTGGATTTTTATTTTCTTCTCCAGACCGCCTTTTGTATTTTGCCCCTAAAAGAGCCAAACTTGGCCCTGAAATTGCACTTTTTGCGAAGGCTGGCAAGCCAAAATGCTGTGCGTGGCTGGAAAAGCTAACCCATATTATTAAAATATAATGTTTTAGTACTTATTTCGCGTTGTCAGATCCACATGTAATTTGAACCTGAATTTTTAACAAATTTTCAAAATTATACGCGACGGCGATGTCGCGTCATGTCCAAAGTTAGGTCAAATTCGTGGACCAAAAAGTCAATCTGGTACATGGATTTACCTCCCAAAACTATTTTTCTGGATACAAGTATCACTTCATCTCACTTTTTATCGCAAATTTAGCTTGGGTAAATAAAACGCAAAAATTTGACAGCGTCTTGAAACCAGACACCTGAGCTAATCGCTTGACATTTTGACCTTTCACGCCGCGATTATTATCTCCAACGTTGACCCTGAAATGTTTGCCTGTGGGTCTCAATCCGGTTAAATAATTGTTTTAAGCCTCTAGATATCAGTTATAGCAATTTAAAGACAGTTTCTAGCTGCAAACGAACATGTTTAGCAAAGGCTAATTTTGAATAAATAAGCTTAAACATGTAGCGGTCAGCGAGCACAGAATGCACGCGACAAATATGTCGGTTTATAAATCGTTATCGGGAAAAATCTGGAGGAAAACTAGAAGAATAAATAGTTTACTAAATACTTGGAGTTATTTCTTACCTTAATCTCGCCTACCGTGATAATAAATGGTCACATTGCTGCGGCTTCATAGCTTGTTCGAAACAGTCTCGACGGTTGCCAGGCAACAAACAAAATCACGGACACAGGACTCCCAAGGTCGCGTGAGAGCGGCGGCGTTATTTATTTATTTTAATTGTAACTTTTGTTTGGTTGTCTGTTTGTTCTTTGTAATTGATTGTTTTGTTGCTGTTTTTTAATATGTAAGTTTTATCGCATTTATGTCATTTTGATTCTCATAGCCAATTATCTTCTGTGCTTACCCTATGTCAACGAGCATGCCTCAGAAAACAGGCGTGCCCTCCCTTTAACTCTGACCTGTGTTGTTTTAGCGTCCTTCTAGCGCGATTAATGATTTTTTTACCTGTAAATAACATTACGTAACTGCAGAATCCTGCATCTATGTTAAAGTTAGAAATTGTAATTTAATAGCTTGCAGCAATGTGACCATTTCTTATCACGGTAGGCAAGATTAAGGTAAAAATAACTCCCAAGTATTAGTAAACTATTTATTCTTCTAGTTTTCCTCCAGATTTTTCCCGATAACGATTTATGAACCGATAATTTTGTCGCGTGCATTCTGTGCTCGCTGATCGCTACATGTTTAAGCTTATTTATTCCAAATTAGCCTTTGCTAAACATGTTCGTTTGCAGCTAGAAACTGTCTTTAAATTGCTATAACTGATATCTAGAGGCTTAAAACAATTATTTAACCGGATTGAGACCCACAGGCAAACATTTCAGGGTCAACGTTGGAGATAATAATCGCGGCGTGAAAGGTCAAAATGTCAAGCGATTAGCTCAGGTGTCTGGTTTCAAGACGCTGTCAAATTTTTGCGTTTTATTTACCCAAGCTAAATTTGCGATAAAAAGTGAGATAAAGTGATACTTGTATCCAGAAAAATAGTTTTGGGAGGTAAATCCATGTACCAGATTGACTTTTTGGTCCACGAATTTGACCTAACTTCGGACATGACGCGACATCGCCGTCGCGTATAATTTTGAAAATTTGTTAAAAATTCAGGTTCAAATTACATGTGGATCTGACAACGCGAAATAAGTACTAAAACATTATATTTTAATAATATGGGTTAGCTTTTCCAGCCACGCACAGCATTTTGGCTTGCCAGCCTTCGCAAAAAGTGCAATTTCTGGGCCAAGTTTGGCTCTTTTAGGGGCAAAATACAAAAGGCGGTCTGGAGAAGAAAATAAAAATCCAAACAACCTCAAAGTTACTGTTTTGAAACAAGTTAGTAAAAACCTTCTTCCCGACAAATTTTCAGAAAATCGATTTTTGTTCTATCTTGCATAGGTATAGATGACCGTTACAGCTAGTCGCTCTTAAGGCCTTGACGGCAAGCCCCCTGCATTTTGAACGGCCACCTTCTAGCGATTTCGCTTAGATATAAATGTATATTTTTTCATAAGTGTCGGGTCATGCAGTCCTACCAGCAAAATGCCGCATCGATTGAAGGTTTTAGCTTTCAAAACTTGCCGAGATCGTGTCAGTAGGTCCTGGAATTCGTCCACAGAAAGACCAGAGAGACAACTTCACTCGTGAACCGCCATGTTTACAACAGAGCATTTTAGGCGTCCCACGGTCTGCATGAAACCATCTCTTACCTCTGTCTGAGAGAATATCAGACATGCACACTTCTTACGTTACGTTTATGCCTGTAAAATCAACTGAAATGTCAATGGCTGGATTAAAAAAAACAAAACAAAAAACAAAAAAACCCAGCATGTTAATTTTTTTTTTGGTAGCCTAGGTATTGGAGAGCAAGAACATTTACGCATGCGTTGACGGAATGTTTGAACAAGAGAGGAAAAACGCAGTACCTCCAGACACCGTAGCTGGAGCGTCGTACCAAACGAGTCATCCCGGGATTTCGGCCCGTGCGATCGCTTTTGGACGCAGTTGGCCCTTCGCTGCTTTCTGCTACCGACCTCGCCTCCCGGTACGGCATTGAGGGAGAGATATGTCGGCCCCTAAACCATATGTGACAAATCCCACGCCTACTCACAGCTCCAAACCGCCCTTGTCAGTTGAACGTAAGAATTAGATGGCTTATATATTCAAGAGAAAAGTCATTTTATCTGTCATATGGTAAGCACTGGAGTCGCAGATTACAGTGTGCGCACGCGCCCTACTGAAAGTAACATACATACAGGCATAAGCTTTATTTCATCTCGAATTTCCGAATAACTAGTTGAGCTAATATCTTCGAGACATTACACTTACAGCTAAAATACATAGCATATACAGATAACTACTAAATACATAATTTTTAAAGATATATTCATTAAAAAGGAAAGCCGCTGTACAAAATGAGGCCCTGGATTCTCTTTTAAAACCAGTAAACTCATATTTACGGATAAAATCAGGTAGCGCATTCCGCAACTTAGCTGATACGTAAGAAAAAAGAGAACTAAGACCATAAATGGTTGTTCCAGGTTTATTGAGAGACAGAATGTAATTTCCGCGAAGATCATGCATAAATCCAGACTCTACGTTAACAGCATATGTCATGTGAAGGTAAAATCACTTCAGAAGAATGTGCCTTGCTTTTAGAATGTTTCCAAAATAACAAAACTTCTGGGAGCGATGGAATTCCCATTGAATTCTATAAAAAATTCTGGCCACTAATTAGTGAATCTTTTATTCAATGTGCAAACGAATGCTTCGAAAAAGGTGAAATGTCACGCTCGCAAAAACAAGCAGTCATAACACTTATCGAAAAGAAAGGAAAGGACCGCTCTTTTTTGGATAACTGGCGACCAATCTCCCTTGTAAATGTGGACGCAAAAATTATGTCTAAAGCTATAGCCACTAGAATAAAAACTGTCCTACCTAACATTATCCATCACAATCAAACTGGTTTTATAGAAGATCACTATATCGGTGAAACAGCTACGTTCAATTTTCGACATAATGGACTTAACAGCCAAACAAGACATCCCCGGTTTATTGATCTTCATTGATTTCCGGAAGGCCTTTGATAGTTTGGAGCGTAATTTTCTTCAAAGATGTTTAGAATCATTTAATTTTGGTCCAAATTTTATTCGTTGGGTAATGACTTTTTATAAAAATATACAAAGCTGCATTATTAACAATGGCATCACCTCTAACTACTTCACAATTGAACGAGGAGTTAGACAAGGAGATCCTCTTTCCCCATATCTCTTTGTCGTGGCCGTTGAAACCTTGGCTATTGCAATTAAACAAAATTCAATGATAAAAGGCATCACTATTGACAGCAAAGAAACAAAGTTACTCCAATACGCAGATGACACAACGGCAGTTCTCTCGGATATTAACTCAGCTCAAACTCTTTTCAGACTGCTCGATGATTTCAAGAAGCTACTGATACTGGTCAGCAGATACCTTGTTTTGACAGGTATCTATTGATCATAACATTGACATTGAAATTTGCCGCTTATGATTGTGCGTACGCTTCGTTTCCATGGAAAGTTAATAGGTACTCCTACGGAGTACAATTTGGGATTAATTGTACTGCTCTCGACCAATCAGAATTGAGTAATTTTTTTGAGTGTACCATAAGCCCTTAAAAAGTTTAAGCAAGATCAAGTTCAAGAAATAGAAAGGTTATTCTTCGATGGAAACTCACACTAGAAAAATGGTCTAAATGAACGCACTTGCAAGAACTTTTGCTCAAAAGCTTGCTGCAGAAGCCCCAGTTGAGTATGGGTCTAACCGCAATAACACCAAAGTTTACTTTGGAAAGCTTTATGGGCAGTGCGTCACAGTCGAGGCGTACTTGGAGGGACCCTTCCAGAAGCATGTCAACAACAATGGCTATGTGTGTGGCGATGGCGGTGAGTTAAGCAGTAAGGCGGAGACATTCTGTCATTATACTTACGTCAAGTCAGGCGAACAATTGATGGTGCTAGATATCCAAGGAGTTGGATATTCTCTCAGTGATCCAGAAATTGCTACTTCCGAACTTTTGGACAATACAGACAATTCAATCCTTTTCTGACGTGGAAAT
>JAHPZR010000685.1:15000-20000 GCA_019787425.1 Platygyra sinensis | reverse complement strand
CAGGCGTTTAGCGACTTGGTTGCTTTGCAAACCTAAGTAGGGAAGTAGGACAATGACATCTTTCTTGGGAACAGTAGACACAGGGTTGCTATGCTGGTGTTGTCTGTTTTTGTTCAAAACATCGTTGATATGATAGTTGATTATGCCTTGTGGGTAGCCGTTCTGAGTTACCACACAATCCGACTAAATCCAGGGAAGAAAGCCTGTCAACTTATCTTCGGAAACTGAGAAATGACAAAATTATTGATGATGCAACTTTCTACAAAATCTTACCGAGTGGATCTTCTCCTGGCCTTTTATATGGCCTTCCCAAAGTACATAAGACTGGTTGTCCTTTCCGCCCTATCGTTTCATCGGTTAACACCTATAACTACAATCTCGCTTCTTACCTTGTTTCCATACTTCAGCCAATCTCGACCAACCAATATACTGTCAAAGACTCTTTTAGCTTCGCGGATTGGGCCAAAAAGTACAAGCATAACAATGGAATAATGTGCTCTTTAGATGTCTCCTCCCTATTTACAAATGTGCCACTCGAGGAAACACTAAACATTTGTCTAGATAAATTATATTCTCTTGCTGATCCTCCGGCTTTGCCCAGGGTTGTTTTACGCAAGCTATTGGAATTTACCACCAAGAAGAGCCACTTTCTTTTTGACGGGAAATACTACGACCAAATTGATGGTGTTGCCATGGGTTCGCCATTGGGCCCTGTCTTAGCCAACATCTTTATGTGTGATTTTGAGGAAAAGTGGTTGATGAACGCCAAGGTTAGTCCTTTATTTTGGAATCGGTACGTGGACGACACGTTCACCATGTTTCACAACAAAGACAGTGCAAATGAGTTTTTGCACTATTTGAACAGTTGTCATAACAATATTAAATTTACCATTGAATTTGAACAGAACAATGCAATTCCGTTTTTGGACATTCTTGTCACACGTAATCAAAACAACACTTTCATGACATCAATCTACCGAAAGAAAACTTTCACAGGTCTCTACACGAAATGGGATTCCTTCACTCCACGAAAGTACAAAATAAACCTCATCCGCTCCCTCACTTATCGCTACTACCGTCTTTGTTCATCTGGCTCCTTGCTACAATCTGCCCTCAATGATCTTCGAAAACTCCTTCTTCAGAACGGCTACCCACAAGGCATAATCAACTATCATATCAACGATGTTTTGAACAAAAACAGACAACACCAGCATAGCAACCCTGTGTCTACTGTTCCCAAGAAAGATGTCATTGTCCTACTTCCCTACTTAGGTTTGCAAAGCAACCAAGTCGCTAAACGCCTGAAATCTTGTGTGTACAAATTCTACTCTTGTGTTAACCTTAAGATTGTTTTTCAGAGCACTCGATGTATAAAATCTTTCTTTCCTTACAAAGACCGTATTAATCGTTCACAACAATCCAGAGTTATTTACAGAGCAAATTGCTGGGATTGTAATGGTTTTTACATCGGTAAAACTAAACGACGGCTTCACGATAGAAAAACCGAACATTTTAAGGCCCTCGCTAAAAATGACAATGCTTCAGCCATTGCTGACCACGTCAAGGCCACTGGACATAACATCAAGTGGGATCATTTTGATATTTTAGCGAAGGGCAAAACAGACTATCATTGTAAAATAAAAGAGACGTTATTTATTCAAGAACTTCAACCTGCTTTCAACGTCAACGTCGGAAGTGAAAGGCTGATGCTTTATTAATCTGTTATTTTTTATATATATTTTATATTTTACTGTTAAGTATTTGCTTAATCTAGGTTCCAGTCCCCTCACCCGCTTTGTTATATATAAATAGCTGTTTTAAATTTCAACGGTTACTTTTGAAAATGTATGTAGAGTACATACGAAACGTCAAGTCAAAATGAACAAGTTCAATATGTTTATCACTGCTGTTTGTGTCTTATTTTTGATCAAATTACGATGGCCTAAGAACAAAAGTATTTACGATATCCCATGTTATTGTACACTGAGAGCTGCACAATAAGATTTAGTGTGGGGGTTGGGACATCTATGCTGATGCTACATTATAAAATATAATTATCAAGACTTTTCTAATGCTATAGTAAAATAATAATGACATGTATTTTTACAAGCCAAATTTGATTTCGGATCTAAATTTATCACCTACATTGTGTGGTGAAGATTGTGTGCTCTGACAAGCAATGACTCACAGAAACCCACAAAATTACAAGAATACACATGTATATATAGGCACTATCAAGATTTCATGCCTGTCAATTTTGTCACTAGAATCATATTCTCCACTTTCAACTAATGACTAGAGCTAGTCTTTAAAAACCCTCTCCATCCTTTCATGAAGGTCTCGCCACCACCTCTCTATCTTGTTCTGGGTGGAGGGTCCATAGAGTACAGCATCTGTTGGATTCACCAAATCACCATGTTTCTCCCTCAGAAACAATGAATTGTGGCCATGACATCACTTTCAGTCCCTTTGTCTACTCTCAGAGTGCGTGGCAAACTAATAGACAAACACAAACACCAAAAATAAGATAAAGGCCTTTCGAGACAGGTGATTTTGCTGACACTCAATTGTAATCGAAGGCAGTCGACTGTAGCTAATGGCATTTCCTTGTAATCTGTGGCAATTGATAGCAATTGCAGGATTATCAATATTGGCTGATAGCAATCAAAAATAAACTGTGCACTTCCTAAAAATATTGATACCTACCACAAGGGTGGTCATTGGAAATTCCGAGTGGGCGGGGGAGTCTCAATAGCAAGAATCTTAAAGGGAAGAATGAACCCTTACTGAAAATTCCAGGGGGAGGGGGATTCAAACCAAATAACCATTGCTGGTGTGGGTATATTTTCTGGAACCACACATTGTCACTGGTTGTTATAAATGATATATATGATTCCTGATGACCAATTCCCATCAGCTGACTAGGCCAGGTGATTGTATCTTTAAGTGTTCACTACAAAAAGCAGTCTTACCTCTAGATTTAAACAGGTATTCAAAGTAGAATCTTGCTATAACCTTAGGATTGTTGTTTGATGTCCACACTCGTAGGAAGTTCATCCTTCCACAGTAGGTATGTAAACCACCATAAATACATAATGGGAACATGGATTTCTGGTACCCACAAAGTTTATCATGCCCTTCAAGGGACATTGTACAATCTGCACCCTGTTAACAACAAACAAAATTGTTCTCTGTAAGGTTTATTTTGAAATGCTTGTTTTTCCCATTATTGTAAGTTTAGAAGGAAACCTTCACTTACCACATTTACTCAAACTCTGACTACGCACTAACTTACGAGGCTCCATGCAATTAACTTTCGCTAAATTGCTGGAAATAGTGTAATATATTATTTATCTCAAAATCATATAAATAATTTATTGTTCCATAACATTTGTATATTTTAATTTTGTCACTCGTGTCGGCACAAGCATGCATCAACAACTTAGCACTGCTATATATTAAAGGGGCAGAATCCCATTAAACATCTGTATCTCACAAGAGAGGCTGCTACCTACACCAGCTAGCCACAAAGGCATTTGTTCGACGTGGTCGATTATTGTCCTACTCCACCTCTAGCTTCAAGTCCTTGCGGGTCAGCTTCCTCCATCACCGCATATACCAAATCGCGTTGAACGTCCAGTCCATGTAACTCTCGTACTTTTTGCTGCATGGCCCGATAACCTAGAAGCTTCCCTGGACCTTGTAACTCTTTCTTGACAGCACTTTTTACTGCTACTCACTCTTTATGGAAAGGTAACAATAATAAAATCTCTGATTGTCCCAAAATTTGTCTATGTATCGTCCTTTTTAATTACTCCCAAGGGAGTTATCCAAGAATTGAACCGATTGATTTTTAAATTTCTATGGAAAGGCGTAGACAAAGTCACGCGTTTGTCAGCAATAAATGATTATGAAAAGAGTGGACTGAAAATGATTGATTTAGAAACAATGGTTAAATCCTTACGACTAGCCTGGATAAAGAGAATTTTCGGCGAAAATGACGGCACATGGAAAAATTACTTACATCACGTACTAAAAAGTTTCGGTGGCCCTCTATTATTTCATTGCAATTATAATATAAAGGATCTCACAATCTCTTCTCAATTTTATACCGAGTTACTTCAGTGGTGGGCGGACTTTCGAGACGAGTTTTCTGCAGAGAAACCGTGGCATAATATAATATGGAATAACAAAGACATTCGTATAGATAATAAACCAATATTCTATAAGACATTTTTCGAGTCTGGTATTACGCATGTAACTGACCTTCGATTTGATTTAAATATTACAGAGTCCTATAATATTATTACCAAAAAGATGAAAAAAGTGAACATTTTGGTATGGGCAGGCCTCAGACATGCAGTACCGTCCCACTTAATTTCAAAATCCGAAATAAACAATCGCACCTTTTTAACATTGCCACCCTCTCTGATTATTGAAAACAATGTTTTTGATATCCTAATGAAAAAATCAAAAGACTATTATAAAATGTTAATAAGCAAAAAAGCACAATTCTCTAATAATTCTTTAGTTCTGAAACGTGATTTTAACTTAAACGAAGATCAATTAAGAGAGGTGTTTCTTCTGCCGCATATTGTGTGTTCTGAGGCTTATGTTAAGGCCTTTCAATATAAGGTCCTTAACTTTATTCTCTATACCAACACCAAATTATATAAGATAGGATACATTACAGACGATAAATGCTCTTTTTGCAAGTTTGAACCGGAAACCCTGTTGCACCTTCTTTTTAACTGTGTATACTCAAAACTTTTCTGGAAAGATTTTGAATTTTATTTTTACTCTTTATCAAAAGAATTTGTACATCTTAGCTTGCAAGATGTATTAATCGGCATTATAACTTCAGAATGCCCCTTACTAAATTATTTCTTGTTGATAGCAAAACTATTTCTATGGGATTGCAGAAGATCTCAAATACTTCCAAGCTTAGCTGGGTTTAAAAGAAAGATCAAAATTAAATTTGAAACGGAAAAAATATATCT
>JAHPZR010000685.1:0-5000 GCA_019787425.1 Platygyra sinensis | reverse complement strand
TGATATCCAGATATGAAAAGACAACTATAAAAGCGAGCCTGCAATGATGTCAGTAGATAACATCTGCATGGTTGAACTATTTTCTCGTCAGTCATAACGTCATGACAGACAGCGTAAAAAAGGTCTTAATTTTCTTCTGTAATTTACAAGCCAGACTTCAAATTGAACCAGCCAGTTAGACCTGTGTTATCGGATACCGAACATTGGTTACCATCATACATTGCCTTGACCATTTCGACAAGTTATCGTGGAATCCTATAACTCTCCATGATCATCTACAAGATTACCTCTGAACAGTACCAAAGGCCTTCTTATAGTCCATGAAGCATTCACCCAAGCTGAAATTTCATTTAAGTTCTTGCTCAACAATGTTTCCAGGGACAAAGTTCTGCTCTGTCATACTCCTTTGTGGCCAGTCTGGCGAATCTTAGAGCCACACCTTACCAAAACAATGGTACAGTGTGTCGACTGATGTTGTCAGTATGTCAGCGTTGAGCAGGTCTACGTTTATGCCGTCCGCACAAGGTGCTCTGCCTGCGCTCATGTCGAAAATAGCAACCCTGATCTCTACCCTAGTTATAGGGTCTGATGTTATTTCATCTATCACCTCTATGCTCATAGCCACCTGCTCCGGGTTAGGTCTGTTCATCATTTCCTTGAAGTGTTCTTTCCACCTCTGCTAGGGGTATTGAATGGTCCCATCCAATTTGTAACTGCTCGCAAAATTTGGTCTTTGCTTGAATTGCTCGCAAAAATTGCATGAGTGCTCGCTGGCGCGTGGTCGCAAAATTCTTGTAGTGCTCGCATGCTCGGATTTTCTTTAAATCCTCTGCCGTGTAGCGTAAGCGTAATTTGCATCCTGAAAACAAAAGCTGACCTTGGAAACAGTGTTTCCTGTGTGGGAAACAGGAAACATTGGGGAAACATGCGTGCGCCATGAATGTTTCTGGAAAAATGCTACATCGTTTTGTTGACGTTTATTGAAACTGACCGGCCTGAGTTCAGTACCAGGTAGCACGGTAACCCTACCTGAGACAATTCGCTTGTAAAGGCGGGCTATCTTAACCCTCTTGAGAGTGAACCTACTTGCTTGTAAACAATGCCTTAGAAAGCTTCACATCCCGTTTAGCGTCCACCCACTGACTCTTGGGAAGCTCAGTGAAGTAATTTTGTAGCAAACGGGATAATTGGTTGTAAGCTACTGTGAATGGTTGAACCGCGATAAGGCCTTATCATGTTGTCTATCTTTAATTTTGTGCCTGTTGTCCTGTTTTGAAAGTGTCAGCCAGATTACTTGGCGCAGAACAATGTTTTAATAAAGAGAGTTCAAGCTGGCGAAAAATTTACGAAGTGCTCGCTGCTCGCCATTTGTAATTTCTAAGGTGCTCGCTGCTCGCGTGAGAAAATGGATCACTGCTCGTGCTCGCAAAATAAACGCACTGCTTCCATGCTCGCAAATGCTCGTAAAGACCATTCGATACCCCTTCTGTTGTACCTATACTTCATTTGTCAACAGCTTGCTGGCCTTGTTCCTTACTATGTCAGTTCTCAGTTCTCAGGTGGCTTGATCGCTGCACAGTCTCCTTGTAGCTTCGTATACACCATTTATTTGCACGCTATGAGCTATATGAGTCCATTCTCCCTCACCCTTTTGCATACGTTACTTCAATTCTAAGTATTTGATGCTCTATTCCTCTAACAACCTTGCCATAAATCTTGCCGAGCTTACACGAACCAACTTCTGCAGGACTTCTCCTTTCCGCTTATCTTTTCCAGTTCTCTACGGATCCAGCTTTTGCTTTTCCTTCTTCAGTAGCCTAGCACAAATCTAACCATGTTACAATAGGTTTGTCTGAACTTTGTTCACTTTTTCTCGACTTCGTTGTCGTGCGCTACTTAATCCTCATCCTCGGACGTATTTCATTGTTTTTTGTCCTCTGTGACAGGCATTTGAACCTGTCCTTTAATTCCAACTGAAATTGCTTCATAACTTCATTCATGTTCAACTAACTAGTCTGGTATCTTCTGACTTGCGACGCTGTCCTTCCCGTTCTGTGAAGCTTGAGCTGCGTTTTAGTGATCACCAAATTATGGTCACTTACGCAGTCCGCACATCTACACGCTCTAGCATCTTGCACACATCTTGTAGTGATCATTTAAAATTGGCTCTGATAGCTACATGCTCGATCTGGTTAAGATATTGGCGATTTGGTGAAGACCGGACAGAGAGATCGAGGAGAGTGAAATGAATGATTTAAAACGTCACCAACAATCTCATCTTACAAAGGTGACATTTTATTCATCTAGTAATTTGTAAATACACCACAAATTACTTTAAACGAAACACCTTTGAAGTTGATGCGAAACGACTTTAAGTTGGGGCGAAATGACTTTGACTTGGGACGAAACGAGCCTGGACGAAACGGACTTGGGGCGAAACGACCTGTTTCCGTTTCAGATCACTTCACACTTCCTGCCCATTCTATGGACAACATAGAACTCGTTGCTCTAAACTCATCAACTCAAATAGGGAAGCTATTCGCAAAGCAAGAGAAGCATTTCTGACCTACAAGGGCAAGACCTTTGAACCTTCTGGGTTAAACAGGCGTGACAAAATTTAATCTATATATTTAATCTATTTAATTTGCCGCTTTGAAACACGTTTAATTTTTCTCTATTTTTTCAAGCAATCATGTCGCATATTTGCTGTAATATCATTTCAAATTTTGTAACCGTCTCATCCATATCTACTTAGCTTCAGTGTGGCCCCTGAAGAAGGTTAATTCTGTGTAACCGAAATATTGGGCATTAAATGTACCTCTTTTAGCTGTCCGGTAAGCCTTTTTTGGTTTTATACGTAATATAAGAGTTTGTATGGTGAACTGTGGCTGAAATAAAAGAGTTTGTATGGAGATGGAGATGGCATTGTTTGCGCTACGCGTCGGGGGAGAATGAACTTCACGAACCGAATAGGCCCTTTGCAGGATCCAGTCACATGGTACGGAATAAATTACACTGGGACGCAAATGACGCAGTGGGACTTCCAAAACAAAGGAACTCTTGCCAGTCCAGCGTTACTTTCCTTCGTTTTGAAAGTCCCACTGCGTCATTTGCGTCCCAGTGTAATTTATTCCGTACCATGTGACTGGATCCTGCAAAGGGCCTATTTGACTTTATTTTGTTTTGTTGTAGTTTTTAGATAGCTTTAACTTCTTTTAGTTCACACGATGAATTTATTTTGAGAATGTAAGAGTAGTCGGTAAAGGAAGGAACGGGAAAAAAGCCTCATACCTCGAAAAACAAGACGATCTAAGATCGTAAGTCGGGCTACTGGAAGATATGCTGCAACTAGTTTTGACCAGTTACTTGTTTGTCCAAGGTCCCCGCTTGTGGGCGTGGCGTAATTTTTTTTGTCCCGTAAGGCTATTCCCCGTTTTCGATCGTTTAGCGTCGTTCGACCGACCCAGGTTTTCGCGTTTTCCAAAAAAAAATTATGAAGAAGGTAATTACACATAATTTCAAAACATTGTCAGTTTACTCTGCAATACAGTCAATGTTTTGTCATCTTTTTTCCGCTGTTCACGTTTGAGTTTAACCACGTCTTGTCATTTCCAGGCTCCGCATGTTATTTTCCTGAGGTAAATAAAATAGACAGGCCCAGCACGACTCCTACGGTTCGTGCCATTTGTACACTAGGTTTGCCGTTTAAATTTCGATCGTTCGACCTTTTTGCCGCTTCACTCTTGTTTATGAAGGGCATTTCGTTTGTGTTACTAGGAGAAAGCTAGAGTCGTTACACGTCAGAGGTCTGCATGATTTCTGCGCGCTGTTATCTGCGTATCGCTTCGTTGAATTTGACACCTCTATAATTTGCCATGCGTTATGTATTGTATGGGCTCATTTCTATTGCAAGATTTGTTTTTAAGTCTCCAAGTATTTGCTTTACAGGGACAAAATATGACATTTACTGTGAACGTGTTTCTTACTCGCATACTATATTGTGACGCCGGACTCGGCTACAGCAGGTAGATTCTTATCACAGGTAAATAAAATAGACGGGCCAAACACGACTCTTACGGTTCGTGCCATTTGTACACTAGATTTGCCGTTTATTTTTCGGTCATTCGACCTTTTGTCACTTCACTCTTGTTTATGAAGGGCATTTCGTATTGTGTTATTATGAGAAAGCTAGAGCCGTTAGATCGTGCTAAGGCAAATTTTAAGAGGTCATAGGTCTGCATGATTTCTGCGCGCTGTTACTGCGTGTTGCTTCGTTGAGTTTGACACCTCTATAATTTGCCATGCGTTAGTGTATTGTTTGGGCTAATTTCTATTGCAAAATTTGTTTAATTAGTCTCCAAGTATTTGCTTTTAAGGGACAAAATATGACATTTACCGTGAACGTGTTGCTTACTCGCATTCTATATTGTACGTCAGGATATTGTGACGCCGGACCCAGCTATGATTAGAACTCGGTTTGCAAGTACAGCAGGTAGATTCTTATCACAGGTATCATATTTGTCCTCCTACGTTTCGTGGCTTTACTTCGAGCAAGCTATAGGCTTGTCTAGAGAAATTCTAATGTTTCTTGCAGCTATCAAATCGAGCTTATGTTCCTGGAGCTCGATGTATAGGTTTACTTTTCTCTTTGATCGTTTTAGTACCACAGGATTTAAATTTAAACTCATTACGCGCAAGCTAGTCTATTGACTGTGTTGCGTGTTGTATATGCCTGTAGACCAATTTCTTTATTTTTTTGTTTTTATGTGAAAGCTTTCCTAGTTTTTTTTTACAGGTATTCTGCTGGGCTCACTACCGAATTGTCTTCGCACATGGTACTCAGGACTGTTAATATTACAGTGATAAACAAACATCATGTAACGAGACCTGAATTTTACTATTTGGCATCTTTGTTGTCGTTTCCTAGAGTCTGAATACGACGCACCTTGCCTTTATCAGTAAATGTTCTTCTGTCGTCTGTAGCAACATTCTGTCCACAT
>JAHPZR010000684.1:80000-162464 GCA_019787425.1 Platygyra sinensis | reverse complement strand
ACCAAAACAAAATAAGAAATGACAAACAGATGGACAAAAGTGCACTGAGAAGAAAGAGAGAAATGGAAGGAGGGAGGGAAAGAAGTACAAAAGAAGAATTGTGTTTAGCTGGAACATAAATGAAATGAAAGAATAAAGGTTAGGAATGGAAGAGATGATTTACTAGCAGTCTATTAATCTAAATAGTTTGGCCAACAGTTTGGAGCAGGAACACTGCAGTTAAAATCTGTACTTTTGAAAAACTGCATAGAAAGAGTGCTGAGTGAGTAAATCTGAAACCATGGTGCAAATATATCAAAAGGACTTCAGATAATTGAGAAAAAATTGTCCGAGAAAAAATAAATTTTTGGGTATAGTTTTACATGTAAAAGGTATACTTCCACCTCATTCACAGCTGATCAAACAGGCCATGCTAGAAGTTTGACAAGTGAATGACTATTAACCAATGGATAAATCCCTCAGAAATGATACACTTAGTTAACTGTTTCTAAACAGTGACTTACCATTATAGCATTGAGAAGCAATTTAGCTTCCTTTGTAAAATCTCTCTTGTCATCTGTGACATGTGGGTTAAGAGCCCTATAAAGTCAATACCACAGTTAAGATTCTTGTAAAACAAAGAGTCTACCATTACTTTCTCAATCAAATGCCCAGCTCATAATCTGAAGTTTTTAATAAATTCACTCTGCATTGAAGTCAAGGCTAAGCCAAATGTTTTTTCACCAGAGTTGTATTTAAACAAGTTGTGGAACTAGCCACTCAGTGGTGTGGTAAATACGGCAGGACAACCATGCATGTTTAGTTCTGCTTGCTGGAGTCACTGTGTTATGGTCTTGGACAGGAAACTTATTATTTTCACAGTTCTTTGTTCCACCTAAGATTATAAATGGTTACTAGATATCTGTTAGAGGAATGGAGGATGGTACGTGTGAGACTTTTTGGAGACAGTGAGACAGACGTTTTTCTTTGAGACTTGAGAGACTGAGATATCAGGGGCACCCAACGAGAATATAGTTCAAAACCACTTAAACATAGCATTGTTAAACGTGTTTTAGTATTTAAACGGTGAATGTGGGCATATTTTTATCCCCTATAAATTTTTCATCTGTTCGGATTTCCTAGCTGAAAGTCCAGTGATCCGAAAATTATAGGGATCAAACCTTACCTGTTCGAAAATTTCAGCCAGAAAAAAGGCTCCCGAAATTCTAGGTGACCTTTTTAGGGTAAAAATCCGTTGAAAATGGGCAATTTTACCATTTTTTAGATGTTCGAAAATCCTAGGAGAGGCAGGCAAGTAAGTAATTTTACAACAAATGTTCCGAAAATTCTAGATCTCAAATCGTCTTCCGAACAGATATTTTTCCGAAAATTGTCGTTGGGTGCCCCTGAGATATTCAGACTCCGGGACATCCAGACCTTGAAAACAACAAATAAATTGGTGACCTCTGGGGACTTTTTGAGCCCTAAAAAACATTGAGACTCTGGGACAGCTTTGTAAAAACCGAGACTATAAGCTGAGTAAAATTCAACAAAAAAACTACAAGACCCATGGTTTTTAAAGGACCATTCACCAACCATTGTTAGGAAAACAAAAAAAACCTACAGGTACTCATCTTCATGATTTGGAAACCAAAATATTTCGCTCTGAGAGTGTGGACCAGTGATGCTTAAGCTTTGGCTTTAAGTGTTTATTTCAGATACAATACGTTGTTACTATCAATGTTAGCATCTTTTACTGACCTGTTTCGACAAATATCACAACAGTCATCTTTCCCACCAATGATTTTATCAACCGTGTCCTCAAAGTATGCCAGAATTGTTCTGTAGACACATTTAAATTGACATTCAAATTTCACTTCTCCATAACAAGAAGTAACAATAAATCACAATAACTGCAACTCAAATAAAATTACAGGAAACTTAGCAGACAACATTACATAGTTAAGATAATATGTTCAGTTAATTTTAGGTTCTACTTTAAAAAAGTCACCAACCTTCTTCTACATTCTGTAGTACCCAGGTACTGCTCAAGTTTGTTCAGCATCCGCAGCTTATGATCTTTGAAGGTCTCCACTTTAATATCATTTAACAAGTGCCTGGAGAGTAGCATGAATGGCATGCAAAATTACATTAATTTTTAGATCATAAAAAAATAATATATATGCTCACACCTCAAGTGGAACCACGAGATAAAATAGTTTCACAAAAAATTGAAAGGACTCTTGACAAACTGCCATTGTTTTAGAGAATTAAAGAAGGGCTGTTGACTCTTAGAACAAGCACCTTTTGATGTATAATAATTATACATCACTGACTGTTAAATAGGAACTTCACTAAAAGCCGCCACTGTTGACTGAAACTAGCACTTACCGGTTCAGGGAAAAATCCGCTGTGCTATAAAAAACATGGCACGTACTGGGAAGACTATAATACAAAGTAAAAAGGTACAGTTACATATGGTTAATTAATATTTAGTTACATGTATTTTGCTATTGAAGAAGATTTCTGAATGGAGTTAAGTCATGTAATAATAAAAGGGCGGAATCTGTCAAGTTGAACTATTTTCGTGAACGAATTAGCCGTTATTGCCAATCTTTTGCCCTTTTTTACACTTCCATCTATACAATTTATCAACACAAGTTTATCTCTAGTCACCTTCAAAATACGAAATAAATGTCACACAGAAAACACTTTTAGGGAACTTAACTGGTGAACATAAAGTAGTCTGAAACAACTCTGTTCTTTAAAACACATCTTTCTTTGTCTAGCATCTGTCTGAGTTAGTCGCTCGTTGGCTCATTAGATTTTTTACGAATGGTTTGCAGACTGTGAGTAAGCCAATCCAACGACAAAGTTGCATCAACAAACCCACTTGTAAGCCAATTTACCACAGGGAAGAGATATATATTTTATTGACCTGCTTAGGGTTGGTCCGTATAGTGAAAACCGTGACCTCTGGCTTGAAAATGCTTCCCTTGGCCTGTGGCCTAGTACTGCATTTTCAAGACCTCGGTCACAGTTTTTCACTATTCAGATAATGTACTCACCCATCCCGTCCAGCTCTTCCTATCTCTTGGTAATATGATTCTATATCTTTTGGAGCTAAAACAAACAACAGTGAACAGCTCATAACTTTAAAAGCAACTATTTAAAAACAAAGAAAAGCTCCCATTGGTCCGGCAGTCAGAACAACATGTTCAAGGCACACCACCAGAGTAGTGTGTCTGTGCAGTGTTGCATGGTGATTTTTAGCAGAGATTTAGAGTATTTGTGTTCTTTTCCCCTCTAGCTTCCAAACACCCCATGGCTAGGTTGCAGGGATAACTAGCCTCAGGAGGTACTTACTTTCTAGGGTTTGGCTGATCACACCTGGACTTCCCAGACACCCATCATTCAAATAGCTAGATGTAGACTGAAATAGTTAACTACTTGATTAACTATTATTAATTAATCATAAAATATGGTGAAAAAGTTTCAGTGCTCAACATGTGACAGCAAAATTTTGCCCCAACAAAAGCATCAAGGAAGATCTGAGTTAAATCATCTTGAACAGACAGGTTATCAGAAGAATTTTCTTAACTACAATTCTAGCAAAGCACATTCAATGAAATTTGAGTCCTGTAAAAGTGCTCAAATTGTACAGTTATTAATTAGATCTAAACTGTAATAATACATACCACCATAATGAATAACTTTTCTCACATCTGGTTTGTCAATTCCCATTCCAAAGGCCACCGTGGCTACAATGCACTAAAAAATGCAGAAAATGAAATGGAGCAGCTGCAGTTACTCACAACTCCCCTATCATGAGATATACCATGCAGGGAAATGACTGAAGGTGACCAAAACTGGAAAAAAATGTTGGGTAATACTGTCTAACAGTACAGAGATCAACTCTGAAATGCCCTGAAGGAAAAATGGAAAAAGAGAGAAAAAATCTTATATCTAGTGACATCCATTCAGGACATTTGTTTCTCCTGAAAGACATATTCAGGGCTACAACTTTTCAAGACATCAGAAACATACCATGCTATAACACTACCTTGACAGAATTGCTGCTGCACTCACAAAGAGAGCGGAAGCAAGTTGACAATGGTTTACTGGCATAAGGAAACCCAAAGAAACAATGATGGACAAAAAAGAAGTAAGAGAAGAGTAGTGACATGGGAATCTTGGAATGAGGTAAGTACTGTAGAACAGACTCCAGAAGATAGAACATTTATTTATTCATGCTCTCTGCTACATGGACACTCAAGAGGTGTAGGGAATGGTGACTGAGCATTCTAATAAATAGAATTACAGTAAAAACCCACGTATAAGAACCTGGATTTTTCAATTTATCCTTAATAGGTTCTTATATAAATGGTACTTAAAGCAAATTTAGGCTACCAAGGTTCTTAAAATAGGTTCTTATATTTTCATATGAATTTCATCTGAATATGCTATATATATTATAAATATCATCTCATAATACAGTACACATCATTTATTACAGTTTAGATCTAATTAATAACTGTACAATTTGAGCATTTTTACAGGACTCAAATTTCATTGAATGTGCTTTGCTAGAATTGTAGTTAAGAAAATTCTTCTGATAACCTGTCTGTTTAAGATGATTTAACTCAGATCTTCCTTGATGCTTTTGTTGGGGCAAAATTTTGCTGTCACATGCTGAGCACTGAAACTTTTTCTCGATATTTTATGATTAATTAATAATAGTTAATCAAGTAGTTAACTATTTCAGTCTACATCTAGCTATTTGAATGATGGGTGCCTGGGAAGTCCAGGTGTGATCAGCCAAACCCTAGAAAGTAGTACCTCCTGAGGCTAGTTATCCCTGCAACCTAGCCATGGGGTGTGTGGAAGCTAGAGGGGAAAAGAACACAAATATTCTAAATCTCTGCTGAAAATCACCATGCAACACTGCACAGACACACTACTCTGGTGGTGTGCCTTGAGCATGTTGTTCTGACTGCCTGACCAATGGGAGCTTTTCTTTGTTTTTAAATAGTTGCATTTAAAGTTATGAGCTGTCCACTGTTGTTTGTTTTAGCTCCAAAAGATATAGAATCATATTACCAAGAGATAGGAAGAGCTGGACGGGATGGGTGAGTACATTATCTCAATAGTGAAAAACTGTGACCGAGGTCTTGAAAATGCAGTACTAGGCCACAGGCCAAGGGAAGCATTTTCAAGCCAGAGGTCACAGTTTTCACTATACGGACCAACCCTAAGCAGGTCAATAAAATATATATCTCTTCCCTGCGGTAAATTGGCTTACAAGTGGGTTTGTTGATGCAACTTTGTCGTTGGATTGGCTTACTCACAGTCTGCAAACCATTCGTAAAAAATCTAATGAGCCAACGAGCGACTAACTCAGACAGATGCTAGACAAAGAAAGATGTGTTTTAAAGAACAGAGTTGTTTCAGACTACTTTATGTTCACCAGTTAAGTTCCCTAAAAGTGTTTTCTGTGTGACATTTATTTCGTATTTTGAAGTTGACTAGAGATAAACTTGTGTTGATAAATTGTATAGATGGAAGTGTAAAAAAGGGCAAAAGATTGGCAATAACGGCTAATTCGTTCACGAAAATAGTTCAACTTGACAGATTCCGCCCTTTTATTATTACATGACTTAACTGCATTCAGAAATCTTCTTCAATAGCAAAATACATGTAACTAAATATTAATTAACCATATGTAACTGTACCTTTTTAATTTGTATTATAGTCTTCCCAGTACGTGCCATGTTTTTTATAGCACAGCGGATTTTTCCCTGAACCGGTAAGTGCTAGTTTCAGTCAACAGTGGCGGCTTTTAGTGAAGTTCCTATTTAACAGTCAGTGATGTATAATTATTATACATCAAAAGGTGCTTGTTCTAAGAGTCAACAGCCCTTCTTTAATTCTCTAAAACAATGGCAGTTTGTCAAGAGTCCTTTCAATTTTTTGTGAAACTATTTTATCTTGTGGTTCCACTTGAGGTGTGAGCATATATATTATTTTTTTATGATCTAAAAATTAATGTAATTTTGCATGCCATTCATGCTACTCTCCAGGCATTTGTTAAATGATGTTAAAGTGGAGACCTTCAAAGATCATAAGCTGCGGATGCTGAACAAACTTGAGCAGTACCTGGGTACTACAGAATGTAGAAGAAGGTTGGTGACTTTTTTAAAGTAGAACCTAAAATTAACTGAACATATTATCTTAACTATGTAATGTTGTCTGCTAAGTTTCCTGTAATTTTATTTGAGTTGCAGTTATTGTGATTTATTGTTACTTCTTGTTATGGAGAAGTGAAATTTGAATGTCAATTTAAATGTGTCTACAGAACAATTCTGGCATACTTTGAGGACACGGTTGATAAAATCATTGGTGGGAAAGATGACTGTTGTGATATTTGTCGAAACAGGTCAGTAAAAGATGCTAACATTGATAGTAACAACGTATTGTATCTGAAATAAACACTTAAAGCCAAAGCTTAAGCATCACTGGTCCACACTCTCAGAGCGAAATATTTTGGTTTCCAAATCATGAAGATGAGTACCTGTAGGTTTTTTTTGTTTTCCTAACAATGGTTGGTGAATGGTCCTTTAAAAACCATGGGTCTTGTAGTTTTTTTGTTGAATTTTACTCAGCTTATAGTCTCGGTTTTTACAAAGCTGTCCCAGAGTCTCAATGTTTTTTAGGGCTCAAAAAGTCCCCAGAGGTCACCAATTTATTTGTTGTTTTCAAGGTCTGGATGTCCCGGAGTCTGAATATCTCAGGGGCACCCAACGACAATTTTCGGAAAAATATCTGTTCGGAAGACGATTTGAGATCTAGAATTTTCGGAACATTTGTTGTAAAATTACTTACTTGCCTGCCTCTCCTAGGATTTTCGAACATCTAAAAAATGGTAAAATTGCCCATTTTCAACGGATTTTTACCCTAAAAAGGTCACCTAGAATTTTCGGGAGCCTTTTTTCTGGCTGAAATTTTCGAACAGGTAAGGTTTGATCCCTATAATTTTCGGATCACTGGACTTTCAGCTAGGAAATCCGAACAGATGAAAAATTTATAGGGGATAAAAATATGCCCACATTCACCGTTTAAATACTAAAACACGTTTAACAATGCTATGTTTAAGTGGTTTTGAACTATATTCTCGTTGGGTGCCCCTGATATCTCAGTCTCTCAAGTCTCAAAGAAAAACGTCTGTCTCACTGTCTCCAAAAAGTCTCACACGTACCATCCTCCATTCCTCTAACAGATATCTAGTAACCATTTATAATCTTAGGTGGAACAAAGAACTGTGAAAATAATAAGTTTCCTGTCCAAGACCATAACACAGTGACTCCAGCAAGCAGAACTAAACATGCATGGTTGTCCTGCCGTATTTACCACACCACTGAGTGGCTAGTTCCACAACTTGTTTAAATACAACTCTGGTGAAAAAACATTTGGCTTAGCCTTGACTTCAATGCAGAGTGAATTTATTAAAAACTTCAGATTATGAGCTGGGCATTTGATTGAGAAAGTAATGGTAGACTCTTTGTTTTACAAGAATCTTAACTGTGGTATTGACTTTATAGGGCTCTTAACCCACATGTCACAGATGACAAGAGAGATTTTACAAAGGAAGCTAAATTGCTTCTCAATGCTATAATGGTAAGTCACTGTTTAGAAACAGTTAACTAAGTGTATCATTTCTGAGGGATTTATCCATTGGTTAATAGTCATTCACTTGTCAAACTTCTAGCATGGCCTGTTTGATCAGCTGTGAATGAGGTGGAAGTATACCTTTTACATGTAAAACTATACCCAAAAATTTATTTTTTCTCGGACAATTTTTTCTCAATTATCTGAAGTCCTTTTGATATATTTGCACCATGGTTTCAGATTTACTCACTCAGCACTCTTTCTATGCAGTTTTTCAAAAGTACAGATTTTAACTGCAGTGTTCCTGCTCCAAACTGTTGGCCAAACTATTTAGATTAATAGACTGCTAGTAAATCATCTCTTCCATTCCTAACCTTTATTCTTTCATTTCATTTATGTTCCAGCTAAACACAATTCTTCTTTTGTACTTCTTTCCCTCCCTCCTTCCATTTCTCTCTTTCTTCTCAGTGCACTTTTGTCCATCTGTTTGTCATTTCTTATTTTGTTTTGGTGTATACGTGTAGTGTAACTTTACACTCATTTTTATATTATTTATTATTTTATTAATTTTTTAGACAGCAGGGAATGGAACATATGGTATGTCAATTCCTGTGTTGATGCTGAGGGGCTCAGTAAGTATCCTAGTCATTTACCTCTTTAAAAAAAACTTGACAACAGACTTCTGTCTCTCATATCACATAAGCCATGCATACATGCAGGTTTGTTAATATACATAATGTTTGATATTTAATTTTTATTAAATATTAGCAAGGCTGCTGCCTAACAGGAGCCCAGCAGCCTGGGGCACCCAAGAAAGTCCTTTGGGCGCCTAAATTTTTGCAGCAGCTCCCAAAACATTACCTGTTGGGCTCCTAACTTTTTGGCTTTTGCCCTTCTGGGCTCCTTGAAATATTGTTATGCAACAGCCTTGATTAGTATTTAGGAGGTTGATGTCTTTCAAGAACACAACATTATTCAGCTGAACGTTTTTATTTTTAATTTGTAGAACAGTCAGAAAGTTCCAAGATGGTTGATGCAAAAGAAGGAATTTGGAGCTGGGAGGTAGGTAGACATAAAACATGAATACTTTTAAACTAATTATGCACGAGGGCCCTACTGTGAGAAAATAGGCAAAAGGTCTTGAAACACAATAAATTAGGGTCAGAGTGGGAAAACCAGAAATGCTGTGTGAACACAGGGAGTTCTAGTATATACATGAATGTTATTAGCTTTCCTAAGTCCTAAATTTCTTTTCTCAGTTTTCAGTCAGAGAAATGGTGGAAAAGCTTTGGTAAGTATGTTTTGTCAACTTTCAGTTTTTACTTCTTTAGAGGTACAGTGATGTCCAAGGGTTATTTCGTTCAGTAATCATTCTTTGCAAATAGCAAATCTTGGGAAAGGATTAAGTGGGATAGTTGTAAATTTATGCCATAGTAAAATGCTGCTCATGCAGTTTTACGGCTGTATTTTATACAAAGAAGCATTTGTAAAATATTCTTTCACCTCAGTCTTCATCCACTTTTCTCTTGGCAGATGATGAGATCTAGATGTATTTAAATGTTGTCCATTAATAAAACTTCTTTTTCTTTTTTTGTTATCACATTTTCAGCCCGTCAACTCATGAATCTTGGTTTTCTCCAGGAAAAATCCAACCCAGGTGGATATGGGTCTCTGACAGCTCTTTCAGGTATAATGACCAACTGTAAATATTAATGAGCTACCAATTACAAGACTGTTGGTGTGCATGAGACTACACAAATTTCCAAAATCGTGTTTAGCTTACGTCTCACCCTAAAAATGCCTTCTCTATTTGGTACACAAAGACCCAAAAAAGCTCACAATTTTCATTATTTTTGTTGTGTATTCTTTCTTTGTCTGCCTGCCTTGATAGGGAAGGGTGAGAATTGGCTAAAGAAAGCTACATTGAAGGATTCTGTTAAAATGGAACTGGTTCCAAACCAGGTTTGTCCTTAATAGTGGAGTTAATTTGAATTTTGTGTCCTGTAACTTAGTTGTAACGGCTCCATGCTAACCTCTAATCCATCTGCAGGATCTGTTGTCAACAGAAAAGCAACAACAACCAACGGCCAGGTATGAGTTTTCCTGCAAAATACTCGGTTGTGAAAATGTAGAAGCAGATAGCCATCCAATTTACAGAGATAATTAAAATTAAAATGGGCTGTATGTTGAGTGCAGTCAGTTATCTGGAATTCAGTGGGGAGAAGTGTATGATGTTAAAGCAGCATCACATTAAACTACAATATTGTGAATTTAGTTTATAGCATTCATTCATTCATTCATTCATTCATTCATTCTCTCACAGAGATATACATAGCTGGTAGTGTAAAGATGGCGTTTTCTTTTTCAGATACCTACTGCCTCTTCCTGAGTTAGCATCTGCGCCAGCTTGGCATCAGAATCGTACAACTCAGATTGCAATGCCAGCAGCAACGCAAGAGATACCAATTATTGATGAAAAAGAGCTTGAACTCCAGGTGAGTTATCCATGGTCTGTTTTCAAAAATTAGATAAGCTCTCTGACAAGTTTTCTTGCTGGGACATTAAGCGGCTATTTTTCTTCAATAAATAACCCATCTTTGAGGAAACTGCTTTTGTTTAAAAATTGTTTCTCTGAAGTGGAACTTTTTTTCGCCCTGTGCCCAGTGGCGAAAATGGGCTTATGCGTTGTATGCAGCAATATGGTGTATTTAGAGTCACGTTAATCAACTGCCTAAGTGAGGTCATTATTGGTCTTGAGAACATAATTGATTGTTACGAACCTTTTCCAATGGTTGTCTGTGACCAACTTATCCATAATGCTCTCCTCCCCCCCCCCCCCCCTGACCAGTTAAATTAAGATAGAATGTTTTCATTGTAGGGTTCTCTGTACTCCACCCTTATGAGGCTTCGAACAGAACTGTCTCACTCACTGGACTGTCCACCTTACATGATTGCCACAAACAAGATTCTACTGGACATTGCCAAGCACAGGTATAATAACATGCTCTGACGATTACATGACACTTAGGATGTCAGCTTCACAAACTCGCTGTAGGGTTTTGTCAAATTTTCTTACAAAGAATGACAAGTGAAACTATTGTATTAGGTGACGAGAATAAATGCAAGCGTATCTCAAAATTGTTTTAGAATTAATTGCCTTCCCTTTTGAGTATTTTTCTGGGATAGAAGACTTGTATTCATAACGTCAACTTCTTCTTTTAGAAGTCTTATGTTCTCACGATCTGTTTAATGTTATTTTGCTAATTACAGATACCCTTGCTTGTCTTGTTATTATTTTCGTCTCCGTCCATAACTAAGTCATTGTGGTTTTTCACAGACCCACCACTACTGGCAGTCTGTTAAAAGTTGATGGAGTGTCCGAGAGACAATGTGAACGATTTGGAGAGCAACTTGTAAACTGTGTGGCGACTTTCTGCAAGGAAAATGGGCTCAATGCAGATGTGTTTGAAGACCAAACTGATTCGGTGAATGCCACCGATACAAAGGTGATCTCTTTTGTGCTCTGAGTTTGGCTTTCTGTTGTCTAACTGAGATGTTCAGATTAACAAATAGATTCCATGCTGCCGTGCGTCTGTTCAGTAATAGATCACAGAAGACGTCAGAATGTAAGATGATCTGTTACTGAACCGACGCACCCCGATGCAACCAGCCTTCTTCGCAGCCGTTTTTTTTGGGATGTTACGCAACGCTCCCCCCCCCCCCCCCCATGAACTTGGCGCGAAAACGTTCTTGTACAATATTTCGAAAATTATAGATCTTTAAGTGCTTTTATAAGCACTTAAAGATCTATAATTTTCGAAATATTGTAATTTCCTCAAACGCATACTACAAGTTGTAGATAATGCCGTGTTTCGTCAAAATGTATTGTTATATTTCGAAAACGATCCACTCAGTCCGAGTTTTTAGACGTTTTCTATTGTGGTCACGTGACATACCAAATATGGGCGTGGTTCGAAACATTTAAAGGAAACGTGAATCAAACAAACATGGTAAACTTTGATGCCCACTGGACTTCAGGATCCAAAAAAAGGAGGTTTTGAGATTTCCTTAGCAACAGAATCCGGAAATTGTTGAATTTCCGAAAACCGAACCATTCAACTAAAAATTCCGGAAAGAAAGCCAAATTGAACGGAAATTCTTGGTAAGAAATTTCTCCAAATATCGTTGTACCTCGCAAGTTTGTCCTCTTTTCCGGAAATCCCGGAAATGATGTTCCGTTCATCAAATGGAAAGCCCCCAGTATTAACAACCATGAGACTAAGTAATTTGACTCCTAGAACTGACACAGACTTATCTGATGACTACGAATAAGATGGCAAGGAGAAAACCATCACAGTGAATTTATGAATGACATTAACTGCTACTACTAAACTGCTATTTCTTTGTAAAGACTCAGAGTTTCGTAGCAGAACCAGTGGGAACTCTCCGTCGCGAGCTGAGCCAGACTGTGCTTACTACATACAATCTGTTCCACGAGAAGCAGATGAACATTGTAAGTAATGATTGTGTCATTCGACGCAATGAAAAGAAAGAATAAACTTCTCCCATCCTGATCCCGTTTTTGAGAGAAATTCTCCAGCAGCATATGATTGTAACGTCTTTGTAGCGCTAGGTCACTTGAGGTGCAGATGGGAAACCCCAGCTTCTACAGGAATCTGCCAACCGCACTGTGGTAATCGATCGGTCGATCAATCAATCCATGATTCAATTAATCTTGAGCAGGCATAACAATAGAGCGGGAAACAACTAAGGTATATTCAATGTCTTGATGCACAGCGAAATTCTCAGAGTTTAAAACAGTCAAAGAAAAGTCCAACAGTCCGAAAGCAATTTTATGGAACTTTATTTTACTGCTTAAGAAGGCAATACTTGTGACTATGGCCTATATAGTTTGCACCATGATTTCCAGAACTTCGATTGGCCGATATATCTCTCAGTAGGGGTTGCCTTTCATTCGTGTTTCTTATGCCTCAGCAAGCCCTCAACATATATATAATACTTATAATGTATTTTTATAGTTTACACCTTGTTTTTGTTTTTAGAAAGAAGTGGCTAAATTACGGAACTTAGTGGAAGGAACCATTTTGGGCCATCTTTCGGATGCTTTGAAGGCAGGATATCCAGTGGATTACAAGAGGGGTATGGAACATTGCTTGTAGCTGAACTGAAATCATACCTTTATTCACACTAATTTAATTACTAAGAGAAAACTGCAGTAAACAGTAGAGAACAAATGTAGGTTATATATAGTGGTGACTATTGAGGACATTTTAACTATTGCAATAGGTCACATGGATATTGCGATATTATTGTGATAGTGTAGGTACTTTTGCAATAATATTGCAGGCGATAGTTTTCAGGAATGTCTGTATCTACTTAATGCCGTACACTTTAAAATATCTAAGAAGTAGTAATCAATACAGCTACTGAGGAACACAATGGATGGCGCGACCCTATTGGTGGTTCAAGAATCAAGACACTAAATATTCTAAGTGCAGTAGGCGGATTGTTTTCGGTTTCTTTATCTGGGTGGAAAAAGGTGTCTTTATTTTCCAAACAAGTTAAAATGTTAGAAGTATAGAAACTATCGAAACTATCGATAGTTCGCTACACTGTCGCAATTGTTATCGATATTTCATTTTCTCTATTGATCCATCGCTATCGCAGCATTAACATCGCGATGCATCGATTGTTACACCCTTAGTTATATAACAGAAAAAAGTGTGTTTCAAGTGGGTTTGCAGCTGCCAAAGAAGCAGAGTTTTTGAGCAACCTCGTTCCCAGGGTCTCTCATCTTACCGCTCCCTTAGCGTTTGCTGATATACCCTGTGCTTCTGTTGCAAACCGAGTCTTCGCGCGAAACCATCTTTTTATTATTTTTTTTAAACATGTTTCCAACAGGTTCATTTTTATGCAAATCAAACTCGTTTTTACATGAAAGGTTTTGCACGAGAACCCATTTTGAAACAGAGGCACAAAGTAACTCGGAAATGGCCTGTTCACAGACATAGGCCATTGCAGAAACGTGAGAGGACTGGTAAAGAGTATGGTTTTTCCGTTTATTTGAAAAACTAAGACATTCAAATGAAAGATCAACTAAATTTGAGAGTCTTAACCACGAATAGAAGTATTTGGAGGAGGAAAGTTACAAAATGGTAGCTATTTAAATATCACTCAAAATAGAGAGTTCGTTTGGATTGGGTAGACAAACCACAAAATTATAAGGGTTTGTATGTCATTTTGCAACTTTTGCAAGGCTCCCATTTGGACAACTTTCTGCTGAAAACTCTTAATAACTTGGTTGGGTAGCTTTTCATTCATTAGCAATTCAGTTGTCAATCTAATCAATATATAAGAAACTCGCCCTAGTACTGTCACGCTTCTGCAATGGGCTATATGGAAGATTAAAGAAGCTGGGAAGAGACTAGTGAAGAGGGAAGAGATAGCCTGCACGCCATTTCCCCAATGTGAGACTTGCCTTTCTCTCTTCTTGGGTCAAAGTATGGTTAAAGCAGTTGTGTTGAAATATGAAAAGTGCACTTATAAGTCACGGTGAGGATGCTGTCACACGTGTCTGATGTGTGTGGTTTTATATTCTGTTTAGCGGGACTCACTGGAGAAATCCAAGAGCTCGTGACGAAGACAATCAGGTCACCTCCTATCAATTCAGGTATTAAATATGATTGAGCTTTGCTCATGTACGTAACTTAAGATATCGCGGGCTTCTCGTGTCATCGCCCATGCCATCGCTCAGTGTCTTCAGACGATTGTCACCCAGTATTTTGTTTTTCTTTAAATCAACACCTTCTCGTACTTGGTGGTGGCACGGTGGCCTGATAGTTGATGCGCTCGTCTTGGGATCAAGCGGTCCGGGCTGGAGCCCTGGGGAAGTTTCGTTATGTTCTACGGCAAGACATTTAACGCTCGCAGCGCCTCTCTTTACCCATGTGTATAAATGGGCACCGGCGAAATTAATTCTGGGGGTAACCCTGCGATGGACAAGTATCCCATCTAGGGGTGGGTGGAAGCATTTCTAGTGGCTTCATGCTACAGAAACCGGGATAAACTCCGTCCTTATTAGCAAATTGGCTTGTACTGTGCAGACTTTATCCTTCTCGTGGAGGTGTCAACCTTAAGAAAAGACCGCTGTTGACATGTAACTAGGCGGTCTGTGTTACAACGGATTCTAGTACTGTGGTTCTGGTGTAACGTTATTGTATGCATATTAATGAAGTGATGGCTGTGGCGTGTAAGCTTTAAACTGTGGAGATTTGTATGACCGCTGAGAGTAGCGATACTGTTTTTATCTTTTACAGACATCAGCAAGTTGTCAGCAATCAAAGATCGTTTGCCTCCTCATGTGTCGTATGGTCACATTAAATTGGTCATCGCTATATTGGAGCTCTCGTGTGGAGCATTCTCTCAGGGCACCCCAGCTAAGCCCCAGAGCGAAAGGTCCTTCAAGTCTGGCACCCAACCGATGAAGACCTCAAGTAAACCTGCGCCTGCTTCTCAAGAAACTGCGAGGAAGCTTCCAGGATGGCTCTCTGGAAAGCCAGGAGGGAAGAGAAAGAATCCTTTTTGAAGGCAAAAGCAGTGACTTGAACTGGTTATTGTCACTATCTATTAAAAGGATTTGCATTCAGGAGACCATTGACCACTGACAAAGATTGCAAGGAAAAAATCCAATTTAGAGACTTTCGGAATAGATGTTGCTCCTTCATTTAGGATTTTTTTGTGTTAGCCTTTAAGTTTGTGTTTGTGAGAAGGCTTCTTAGCCATCACTAGCTTAGCTCTCACAAGCATAAGATGGCTATTAACAGGAGCTCATTACTAAAAGTGACACTACAAAATTTTTTTTTTCTATCAAAATAAATGTGTATCTAATTGTGAAAATAAATTGAGATTTATAATATTGTTTGTCTTTGTTGAAGAAAAGTACCTACGTACCTTAAAACCCGTGTCCTTTAACATCTACTCTTTGCCCAATTGCCTGATTTCAAACCGTGAAGGACTAGGTACGAGTGTGTAAATTATGGGATTAGCAACTATTGATCCACATAGTCATAAGGTGCAGACCAAGCTTTACATGCAAGTTTGAAAGTGTTAAAATTTACGAAGAAAATACATGGCCATCCGGACGCTGTCCGACAAAGGGTCCGGACGGCCATACATTTCTTTGTTAATTTGACGTTTTTAGATCGCTTTATCTCAGTCAAAACAAGCCTGATTAACACCAAACTTGGAGATTTTGTGAATCTCGGTGTGCTCTTTCTCACTATGTGGATCAATACTTGCTAATCCCATAATTTACAGACTCTTACCTAGTCCTTCACCGTTTGAAATCAGGTAATTGGGGTGTAGCATTTGACTTTGGGTGATTTGGTATAGGCATGATTATTTATGCTTTCACGCAGTAGGAATCTGTATTCTGGGGACGTGTATGTATGCATGATATTTTGGTCTCCGTGTAACATTGTTTTCGACAGTGCTCGTTTGCGTTTGCCTGAAGCTTTTTCGGTTAAAGTGCCCCTATGATCATTTACTAGGTCTTTTCCTTGGTATCTTTTCAAATTTCAATTTACTACGAAGTGTAGAATGCAAGTTCTTTTGACCTTTATTTCCATGAATCTGCGGTCGTCATGAATTTTCGGGCCACCTTGCAGCTCTTACAAGGTCTCGTCTGATTGGAGACCACCCTTAAGGTTTAACAAAAGAACAAACAACAGAAACTATGGACCCTAGCACTAAGACAAAAGGGCTGCGACTTTATCCTCGCCAATGAAATTTAGAGCTTGTAGGAGCAGCGATCGCGAGGCTACCGTAATTTTCCTTGTTCCAATAATTGTTTGAGAATTGGAGTAAATGACATGATATTCTCAAAATACCGCATGGGTTGAAATTATAATAACTAAGTGTGAAAAATTGCACAAATTTTTGGGGCGAAAGTTTTTGTTATTTTATACACGAGTTGCTGTACTAATTGTTATAATAATTTCAATCCGCGCGGTATTTTTGAGAATATGACTTCATGTAATCAAATTCTCAACCAAGACTTGGAGCGGCGCTAAATTCTCGAAAGTGAAGGTCCAAAAAACGAGCGTTGTGATGTTCGTAATAGATTGAAATTTAGCAAGATATCTGGGAAAGACCTGATTTGAACGAAATTGTAAAAAAACTGGATATCGAGAATTTGATCATAGCGGCACTTTAAGGATACTTGTAGGATGTTTATTTAATTTTAGTATAACCAAAAGTGGCCAAGTGGCCCACCAGGCCGGAGCTTATCCCGGTTTCTGTAGCATGAAGCGATAAGGAGTATTTTTCCCCCACTAGCTGGGATGCTAGTCCATCGCAGGGTTACCCCTAGCATCAAGTTCGCCGGTACACATTCATACACGTGGGTAGAGAGAAGCACGGTGAGATTAAAATACCTTGCCCAAGAACACAACGCCAAGTCTCCTGCAAAGGCTAGCTAGGACTCCCAGAGAAGAGCGCACTAACGATGACGTTACCACGCCGCCTCCGAGTAGGACAAGGGGCTGAGTTAAAGGGAAACACAAAATACTGGGTGATAATCTCTTTTTTCCTTTTCCTTTGTTTTACTTATTTACTGGACTGTAGCACACCTTGTGAGTTTCCAAACACACCAAGGTGTGTAGTGGTGACACACCTTTTCACTGTTCTGTTTCACGGTTTAAGAAAACACACCAATGTGTGTAAGGAAACACACCAATGTGTGTAAGGAAACACAAAAGGTGTGTAATGATTACACACCTTTGTGTTTATTGATAACACACCTTAACTGAGATCTGTTTTAACACACCATAAGTTAATGAGATGTAGATGTTCTTCAACTGGAGAAATCTACCAGAGCTATCATAACACACCTTTAATGACAACCGACACCTTGGCTATTTTAACAGGAGTGAAATAGCCCGGCATGAAGTTGGCATGAATTCAGTTGTGTTAAACGAGCGCGACGACTCGCGAAGTCGTCAGAAAGTTAGGTGACGATATTAAAGTTTCTGTCGAAGGCAACGGTTTATGCACCAGTGTGCACTACAAACCCACAGATTCTCACAGTTATTTGTTGTATTCATCTTCACATCCATCACATGTCAAGAATTCCATTCCTTATTCTCAGTTTCTTAGACTTCGCCGCCTTTGTAGTGAGGACTCTGATTTTTCCTTAAAATCAGAGGAAATGTGCGAGTTTTTCGACAAACGTGGCTATCCTGCCTCTGTTGTTCAAGCAGGCCATCATCGCGCCCAACAAATCGATCGGCAGTCAGCACTACAAACGTCTAAGAAGGAGAGTAATAATATAAAATCCATCATTCTCAAAAACTTTAAATTACTTCAAAATGATCCCGATACTGGTATAATGCCGTGTCTCAGGTGGTCCAAAGGGCTGTTGACTAGGCTCTATCTGGTCTCCCAATCACATCAACTAGCGCAACCCCCTCCTTAAGTGGAACCTTCATCTCCACAACGAGCTCACTATTGGAGAGTCTGAAAGCAGGCAAAAATATTATCGGAACAGAATTTTAGTCTACAGGCAAGTACAGGTACATCAAAAGCGACAATTTGGCAAGGGTCAACAAAGTCACATAACCGACAAAAAGAAAATGTATGTAGAACAGGAGATTTTCCAAACACATCTCTTATGTAGCTGCTTGAACATCAATCAATCCGCAGAAAACATTAGCAAGGACAACAATAACACAGAAAAAAAGAAAATGGCCTAATACTGTATATTCAATATTTAAAACCAGACGAGTCTCCAGAGAAAAGCAACATGATTGTCTACAAGCGAGCACAATAACATACATCTTGAGAAGTGGAAGTCGTAGTGGAGCTCGTTGTGGAGATGGAGATTGCACTTAAGGAGGGGGTCTCGCTTGTTGATGTGATTGGGAGACACGATAGAGCCTTGTCAACAGCCCTTTGGACCACCTGAGACACAGCATAAGATTTTGACCTTGATATATCGGTCCGACATCTTTGAGTTTCCCGTGTCTGAGACTGAGATCGTCTCATGACTTGTCACATGTACTGGCACCAATCATGTATTAAGTTAAACCATACTTATTAACTTACATGTAAATCATGAAATCACTGATATCAAATAATAATGTGATATATCAAATCATGAATGCAGGATTTAAAATCAGGACTTGTTATATCAAATCATGAACGCATGATTTGAAATCAGAATTTATTATATCAGATCATGAACGCATGATTTAAATGGAGGATTTATTATATCAAATCATAAACTTATGATTTGAAATCAGGATTTATTATATCAAATCATAAATGCAAGATTTGATATCAGGATTTATTATATCAAATCATAACTGCATGATTTGAAAAAAAATACTTTATATTTATATTAAATCATGAACATATGATTTGAAATCAGGATTTATTATATCAAATAATAAACTTATGATTTGAAATCAAGATTTATTATATCAAATCATGAATGCATGATTTGAAATAAGAATTTGTTATATCCAATCAATGATGTATGATATCATATCAAAAAACTTTATGTAGCTATTAAGCTAAATCACTTTTTTTTACAAATGGCACCCCATAATACCCCTGGGAGAAGTATTTTATTATTTGTTAACCTGAGTTAGCCTCTCTGAGCAAACAGAATGAACTAAAAACTTCACATAGACATCCAAACAAATTCCTCCTGAAAAGTGCTACATTTTAAATTTTAAAGCTTTTCTTGCAGCTTTTCTCATCTTAAATCTTGTCGTCTTTTAGAGCTTCTCTTGTAATGTTGCCAACCTCAGTTGACTAGATAGCTGTTTCTGTAGGCCTATTCTGTTTCCATATTCACCTATTTTTATTTATCTGTATTTTTAGTGTGTAATTTTTCTTAGTGTGTATTTTCTTTTCTTTCACTGATTATCCTGGCCGGCCTTGATTAGTGCTACTACCTGTGGAGCCACTGGATTAAGGTCTTAATTGAGAAGTAATAAATAATTATTGTTGTTGTTGTATTTCAATAGCAACAAAGTTTATTTACAATTTCCAGTTTTCCTTTGTTTTGAAAGAGTGTTCATTATTATTTCCAATGGTTGCATGTGCATTTCAAATCGGCATATTCACTGTAATGACATAAATTTGCATTTGGCAATTTTATCTGATGAGTGTTGCGCACAAGTTGTGTAGTACAAAACTGAATAGTGATAAAGTGCCAAGTCAAATCTACAATTGATCAGTTGTCATCTGTTATTTTATACATTGTATATCTGAGTGAATTCGCTAGAAGGTGGCTGCTGAAGTTTTCGCTTGAGCATGGGCGCATGCTCAAGCCATTGTGGCCGCTCAAGATGCAGGGGGCTTGCCATCAAGGCCTGCATTTACAAGCAGCCTAGGGACAGTTCTAACAGTGGGTGGGTGGCTCTGAGTTGTGTGTCAAAAGCACAGGGCTGTGAGGGTTGTTGTTTCGATACTTTGACTGAAGTTAGAGTATGTGGCCTCGTTAAGTGAGAATTTACAGTGTAGGATGCCTTAGCAATTTTTCCTGGACTAGTGTGGGCATGAATTTGCAGCAAAAGCCTTTGTTTGAAATAAAGCTGCGTTCTTAAACTTGATGATGTCAAGATCATCAAGATGTCAAGAGTCTGGCAGCGAAAACCTCAGAAATCCCTGGGGCGTCTGTACGATAACTGTTACTTTTGAAAATGTGTGTAGAGCAAACGAAACGTCGAGTCTTCAAGTTCAATATGTTCCTTTATCATTGCTGTTTGTTTCTTTTGTTCATTCAGTGATATTAATTTAATTATCATTATATAATAACCAAATCAATGCGCGCGCTCTGATTGGTCAATCAGCTGTGGGTTATCGCGCCGGTAAACCCACAGAAAAATCGCGCGTCTTCTGAATTATTATATAAAAGCAATAGACCACAAGTTTTCTATGAGTTATAGGCTGATAAACCACTTGGTATGTCGGTAGAACACTGTGTGGTCTATTGCTTAAGTCTCCCATACTCGCAATATACAAGACTGTGGGGCCCGGGACTGGGGGAATTGGGGTCCGACGTATTTTGGGGGGTTGAAAATGTATACACGCGGTATTTTTTAGGGTCGAGATCTCTCACGAATTTTGTAGGTGTTAAAAAATACGAGCAGTTTGGAGGGGCTTATGCATCTCCGACGGATGAAGACCGATGTAAATATGGAGTACAAGGGAAGATAAAGAGACATAAACGGTCATACCTAGTTCATTGGCTTATGATGCAAAGTCATGCATTAGAAGAGGCTATTTCATTGAATAAATGAGTATTCAAATTTTGATGCCAGATATTTTTTATGGGTTCGCATATTTTTATGGGTTCATAATATGAAGCCACCTCCTGCCCCGTCACCCCCCCCACCCCCGCCCCACACTCCCGTCGTATATTCTACGAGTATACCCCCTGGGATCAAACATCTTTTTTCGCACGAAAATAAACTTTCTGTAGAAGCAGTTTCGATAAATTTAAAGTATAGCTTCCGTTAAATATTAGATTAAAGTGAACTCATTTTTCAGACCCAGTGCAGTGGGTTTCATTCGTTTTTTTCAAATTTCTATGTAAACGATATTTAATTTTGTTTTGTGGAAATAGACACCTGAAACCTGAGACTTGCAAGAAAGAAAAAGTCTTTAACGTTTAAGTTAATTTTTTTTAGAAAAGTATGACCATAAAACACCTACAGGAAACATTCAAGAGTGGTGGCGTGGGATTATTCAATCATCATCCTGTCCAATGCTTGATATTTTACCGGTAACACAACAGTGAATGGCCCTTTGAATTGACTTAATCGTGTGATAAGACTTTTGCAGGACTATGTTATTTCCCTTTTCAGAGGGCAAAAAACTAAGATCAGCCAATTGGGCTCCTTTTAATTAAACGCGTGGTCAAAATTCTAGTGGGAGGGACGGTTATCCGGCAATAAAGGTAGTTCCAATCCGCTATCTTTTTTTTCTTAAGTTTAGCCAGCCAAGCCAGATAACAATAGATTTGCATTGTATCATATTGCGTAGGCAGCCTTTTAAAGACAAATGCCCTACGACTCGAGCTCCATCGAATAAAAGTGACTCACGATGAACATAAGAACAGTACGAACGTGGCTTGCATCACGCGTGGGAAGCGTGGGTACTGAATCGCGGGAAATTTTCAACCAATGAAATGCTGAATCGATTATTCTGCAAAGCGTGGCTTTGAATACTTCCCACAATGCCCCATCGGGCACTCCGAAGAGAAGAAAATGGCGTCTTTGAACGTGTGTGAGGTACCCATTTTTGGTTCGAATGGAACTGGTTTGGGCCAGTTTCGATATCCACAAGGAGTAGCAGTTAGCAACAAAGGCGAAGTTGCTGTCATAGATACGTGTAATCACCGTGTCCAGTTATTTAGCTCTGATGGCCAGTTTCTGAGAGCGTTCGGAAGTCAAGGAGTCATGAATTTTCCTTGCACTGCTACGTTTGATAAACAAGATAATATCATCGTCACGGATTCTGACAATCACAGGTTGTTAGTGTTCTCTTCAAACGGCGAGTTAATGCAAGAGTTTGCCAGCGAAAGCCTCAGGAATCCCTGGGGCGTCTGTACGACAAGTGATGGCAACATCGCGGTTTGCAGTGGAGGCGAAAAGGGGGAAGTTCAAGTTTACTCGCCAGAGGGATCACTGTTGATGCAATTTAGTGATCCTTCTACAAACAGCCGTCCTTCGTACGTTGTCTACAGTCACGAGAAGTACTTTGTGTCTTACAGTGACGATCAGTGTGTGAAAGCGTTCGATAGTCAGGGACAGTTATTGTTTAACATCGGAGAGCCCGGGATAGGAGACGCACAATTCAACAGACCTCGTGGACTTGTTGTCGATGAACACGAGCAGTTGCTGGTCTGCGACGGCTGGAATAACCGGATACAAGTCTTCAGCCTTGAAGGGAAGTTTTTATCGAAGTTTGGAAGTCGTGGCATAAATCCAGGACAGTTTATTTTCCCCGTAGATCTTTCGATTGCTCCAGATGGACGGGTTTTTGTCATCGAGCTGAAGGGCGAGCGTCTTCAGGTTATTCAAGGATTAGAGAAACAAGCCTAGAAATACATTAGCTAGTTTGTTTGTTATGTTTGATCAAGATTTGGTCCCAGTCAAGCGAAAACCGTCCTTTCTTTTACATTTCCTACACGACTAATTGTTTTTATTTGTAAACTATATTTTGTGTCATATCATAGTTGATTCGATTCAGTATGTAATATTTGCTGTTGGAGTGGCAGAAATTGCTATGTCTTGGTTAGATCGACAGGAACTTTACAGCCAGTACGGTTCTGATTTTTGTAGTATATAGCAAAGCAGTTCTAAATCCTATTAATTGTACTGCAGTTATTCTATAACATGTCTTAGTGCCAAGGTTACTGTACTTGTTTCAGTTGTTATCTCTTATTTAGACATCTTCATTATTGAACCAAAGCGCCCTTCCACACAAAGCTGATAAAATTATTTGCTTCCTGTTTTAATTTAAAATGTAATTTTGCTGTAAAATGTCAGTCACCTACATTATCTTAAAAATACCTTTTGTTTACAACAAAACATCTTAATGTTTTCCATAAAATTTAATTGTCAGATCCAGTTTTGACCCTTGACAAAATTTTGCAGACAACAGCACTTTTGAAGTCAAATAAGGTAAATAAAATTTGGTTGATGTTAAAATCTCCATCTGCACTTGTAAAATAGGAGCGATGACAGATTTGGTTGTAAAATAAACCAAACTTTGCCTAGTGTGAATGGGCCCAAATGTTGTACATTCTACTTCATCAGTTTTGGTTGTGGAATGAGATCAGGTTGTTTTGAGAAAACATCACAGCAGCATCCACAGGAATTTTAAAACACTGATCCCTGTTATTAATTGTGTCAACCAAGACAGTAGCTACTCAAGCCATAAGAGTTTCATTTTCATTTGTAGTGCTGTGTGATTTGAGAATAACAACTTTCAAGTCTTTGAAACACTTGATGAGATGCACTATCTTTGATTGATCAAAACATGCTGAAGGTGGTCTAGGCCTTGTACAAACATATTGTTTTGGTTCTTGAGAAAATTTGTGTAAAAGAAATGTAAGCCTTTGTTGAACCTTGCTCTGCTACTTGTCAATGCTTCTTTGAGATTAAAAAGTTCACAAACAATTTTTACTGCCATTTTCGTTGATATGCGACTTTGGAAAACAAAACACCCATGGAAACGTTTCCAAAATTTTCATCAGTCTTGCGTGTTATCGACAGATCTGATCAAAATCCACCAATCACAGCCACTAGTGAGGCTGTGATTGGTGGATTTCGATCCAATCTGTTGATAACACGTATGATTGAAGGAAATTTTGGAAACATTTCCGCGGATGTTTTGTTTTTGAAAGTCGCATATCAACGTAAACTGTGGTAACAGTCTAAGCTATTCTTATGACTCTAAGACAAGCCTTATATTTTGAGACAAGTTCTAGACATTTGCCTCGACAGACCATCCTAGACCATTATTCATCTCTCTATGTGATGATGACAAATGTTGAACAAAGAAAGCAGTTTCAAGATTGCAGCTACATGCTTTCAGACTTTCATTTTCAGTTTATTTTTTGAAGTAATTTTTCATATAGCTGATCAATATTGCCAGGTATAACCAGTGTGTATTAAAGGAAGGAATATTTCCAAAAACTGTGTGAATTCATAAATTTCAAGTATATTCTCAACAGAATTCCTTATCATAGAGATTATGTTAAGTTCCAAAGGTATCTTCTATATCACCCTTGTCAGAGCCATCTCGGCAGATTACAAGTTTTGGAAGTGTCAAGTACTGATAAAATGTTATCATTCTGGGTTCAAATTGTGGTTACGTATGTTTCTGAGCTTTTCTAAAAAGGCTGATTATTCAGTTAAAGTTTTTTTTATAAAATAATACTAGCTACATTACAGACAGTATCTTTGCTGCCTTTCTAAATTCAGGACAAGAAACTGGTTAACAAAGTTGTGCTTACATGTCAATAGGGATATTTCTTAACAATCCACTGTTCATCTGTTTGTGCATAACTGTGTCCTATTTAATAGTCAATGCATGTACCAGTAATATTTACCAAACTGCCTTATAAAGCAGAACAAAATCTGAGTGTGCACAGAGTGACTGGTCTTTGACTTACAAATTTTACCAGGACAGAGAATCACTATACACAAACAACACAGCCACTGGTTTTAAATCAATGGTATGTTTGTTTACTGGGAATAGCCTCACTGATTTAATGTCAGCCCCAAGGCACATGACAAATTCATGTTTATTATTAATTATACAGAAGAATTTTTCTTTTATTAAACATCTTTCTGTAAACATTGCAGAGCCTCGAGTCTCTTTGATTGACTTGTAACACTTATTATTAGCTGATTTCTTTTATGGACATCCAATCCATACTAAACAATGGCTGTGAAGGAAATCACAGGATTCATTACCAGTAATCCTCAAAGAGAAAACCTACGTGTTATGGTTAAACACTCCCAAACAGTCATCAAAGATTCAAACCAATAATTATTACTGATCATGCAAGCTCTAGAGAGGTGAATGTACTGTCTATTCTTGGTTGCTGCTTGCATGAGAAGCAGCAACTACTGGGCTCGAAAAAGTGCCATCCATTTGTTAGGGACAAGTAGATTTTCATTCTCACTTGCTCAATGGACAAGTTATTTGACAAGTCGTCTGTAAACTAAATCATTAAAAGAGCAAACTAAGGCTTGCCCAGGACAAGCAAAATTTGAGAACTATTTGTCCCAAGGGCAAGCTGAAACTTGAGTATTCTTTCAGCCCTGAAATTATCAGACACTGCATTTCTTCTTACAGAAATTGATAGTACGCAATTCTCTGGAGGAGGGTCTCGTTATTAATTGTCAGATGTCTCAAGCAGAGGAGGAATGAACCTTGTTACAGCTAGGATAAGCCATTTTATAACTTTCAATTCCGGTTAAAAATCAAAACTACTCCCCTAGAATTCCATGAAAACTCAAAGCAAGGTTCATTGAAATTATGTTGGTGTCACATATGGTGGGCTAATATATCAAACAAGAAGACAGTTTTTCACCACATTTCCAAACACCCAGATAAGAGAGTAAGAAATATGATTGAAGTTAAGTGGTCAGAAGTATTTTTAATCTTCGAGTTGTCTGAAAAATGTGGTCAAACACTATCTTGAGATTTTGATGTATCTTCTCAACTGAAACTAAATGGAAAATGAAGAAATCAAATCATAAAAAAAAAATCATAAGATATCCAAACCTCATGGTAATTATTTCCTTTGTTAAAGTTGGTGAATTTTATTAACAAGTTTGAGAAACAAATGGTCGACTCCAACTTAACATCTAAAATGAATGAATTTATTTTTATTAATACAGTGCTAACAAAACTTAACTATAGACTTATGTCACCAATATCCACTAAAGTATACTACAGGTGCTCAAAGTAATTTAAAGTGTAAGTGCATAGTCCATAACAGAGAAATATAACCCATCCTTGCTGGTTTCATCAAAGAAAACCAGAGGGTAGGAATTGGCCTTTCACTTTCAATCAAATAGACCTACACATGAAAGTCAATAAAATGCTGCCACTTGAATTTTATTACAGTTGTAAAAATAACATTTCTCCCACATCCAGCCATATCCACTAGATACAATAAATTATTTATTGTATAAAATGTTAAGCTTAGAATAATTGCTTGGACTCTCCTGGCTATGTGCTTGTTTCATCCCTTTTGTCTAATTACATCCCAGATACTTGACGGACAGTACGTCGGAACATGCTTGAACCACGCCACAAGTTTCCCTAAGCAAGAAAAGGTGCATGTTAAACAAGACATCATACATGACCACAAAGCAAAGCCATATTCCTCAAACAAAAAATTATTAATCCAATACTTGCTGGTTTGTTCCTGTTAATTCAAATAAAATTCAATTGAATTGACTATGCTGCCACCAAAGCTGGTGTTTAATACATAAAAATAATTTAGAGCAGCCAGTCAATCTGAATTTCACGCTTAGGTTAAAACAATTGACAGTACTCTCCAGTGTGGTCAGTCTGATGAACTGGTAGTCATATAAAGATGTTGTTTGGGCTTGTTATTCAATCTTCCCCACATGAATAGAGTGTGACCAGCCATAAGAATATCTGCTTAGGATGCTAGGGATCAACCATTGGACTCTTCAGACTAAAGGTCGACTTAGTTTAACACTACCAACTCACTGATTTCCTGAGATATTTAAAACAATCTGTCCATCCAGAAAACACAGGCATTGCAGGGGGCTCTCCACCAGCAAGACTGCAAACAAGGTTAAATGTGAACTATTATTGGAGATGTAGCTCAGTAAAGAAACAACATTTTCACATGTACATCCATTGTCTTTGAATTACTTAGTAAAAATAATATCAGCTGTCCATCTTAAGTGATGGCTACACAAAGGTACACTGAGCTTGCAGTTTCTTTCTTTCTTTAACCCATTGACGCCTGTGCCGTCCGTAACCGCCTGTGACGAACCTTGGCCTTTCTTCCACTTCTGACGTCATCATTTTTGACCAAAATTGGCATCATCTATACTCAACTTCTGCAGGAGGAAAAGATCTTTCCAATGATGCCTAGATCAGAGTGATCTGCTTAATGGAGCCTGAGATATGCACAAAAATGCTCAAAAAGATGAGTGAAAAACTCAGAGCAAAATTTACTGCCACTACACCTAACTGCTCCACGGTAAAAATTGGCCGCTTCGATGACTCTTTCTTAGAAGTTTTTTAACTGCAAGCAAGCCCAGTAAAAGGTCAATCCCTGCAGCGAAAAGAAAAGAAAAGGAGAAAAAGGAAAGGAAAAAAAAACATCAAAAATCGAAAAGCCTAAAGACGTAGGCCACCTTCTCGTCCAAAAACTCCAAATTTTGATTTCTGCGCATGCACGGGCCCAAGAAGGGCTAGCTGTCGTGCTACAAATGCATTTTCGACCAGATTAAAGCTAATTTGGCAGAGATCCAGCCTCAAAACCACCAAAATGTCCAAAAAATGCATTTTTGGCAAAAAGTTCCAGGAGTCAATGGGTTAAATCTGGAGTAAGAGAAAGTTCTTGGCAAAATGTGTTTACCATGCCTGGAATGTCATAGTGCAGACATTAGTGGAGGTGATTAATACTTTGTGTGGTTAGCATGCTAACATCCAGATTGAGCAGTCCAGTTTGTGTCTTGGCTAAAGTCACTGCATTGTGTTCTTGGGCAAGACACTTTACTCTCAAAATGCCCCTCTCCACCCAAGTGTACAAATGGGTACCATCAAATTTAATGCTGAGGAGTAAGCATGCAATGGACTAGCACTCACTCACTCATTTAAAACAAAATTGAAAAAAAATTATGTGTACTGAATTATTAGCTTAAAAATCTTATAGTAATTACTTTTCTTTCTTCACATGTCTGATATTATTTTTAAACACATTGTTATAATACATGTATTATACTTTTTCATACTTAACCATACTTTGTTTTTTTTAACTCAATCTATGTAACTATGTAATAATATAATATGTAAGACTTTTTATCGCGCCCATGCTAGAGTTCACAGCGCTGTACAACTATGTGAATAGAAAAAATAAGACAAAAATAACTATAACAAGTAACTAAGAAAACTAAGATAATAAGCAAAAAAAAAAACCTATGACTAATTAAAACCTTGATCAAATAAATGAGTCTTCAATTTGGATTTAAATGTCGCAAGTGATGGTGCTTGCTGTATGGCGTCTGGAAGCTGGTTCCACAGATATGGTGCTATATAACTAAACGATCTACCTCCGTAACTCTTGAGCTTGAAATGAGGAACTTGTGACAGTTTCTTATCGTAAGAACGCAAAACTCTAGGTGGTTTATATTGTACTAGGAAATCAGATAGGTATTGAAGTGCTAAAGCTTTCAGAGCCTTATAAGTAAATAGTAATATTTTGAAGATTATACGTTGCCTTACAGGTAGCCAGTGAAGCTCTTTAAGGACTGGCGTAATTCGGTCATAGTTAACCTATACATGTATACTTGCCTTCCTTGTATTTTACTCTCGATCCTGGCCTCACCGTTACCGTTAACTTTATTTTTACTCTGAGGGAGCCCAACATCTATAAGCCCCATGGTTTCTTTTTGGGCTTCCTTTCCACTTTTATTTGCTTTTGTGTGACTGCCTTGTTTTTTAGCATTATTTGTATTTTGTGGTAAATAAAAATAAATAAATAAATAAATAGTATCCAATCCAGGGGGAAGTAGAAATACTCCTAGTTGCTTAGTGCTTAAAAAAAAAAATGTTCCAGCTGTACGAGCCACTTGGCCCGATTCAGACTTTACATTACCTTGCAGTCTGTTCATCTTAACCTTGTACATTGTGTAACATTTGATTAGAATTTGTCTTGTAACAGTCAAACCAATGGTCTTAGATTGTGACTGAGAGATTTCATTTCTCCCTGTATACTGGGCAGAAAATACACATGCACATAACTAACATTTTGTTGAAAGGCAAGAGTGGTGTAACTTACCCAACATGGTTGACAATCATCATGTGCGAGACCAGAGTGAATGGGTAAGTCACAACACCAGCAGCATACTGGAATTAAACAATGTAAAGATTAGGTCATGCATAATTAATTCTATTCACATCATTCGTAGCTGATCAATTTTGATTGCTGTATCACAACTCACTTTCTTCAGACTCTGAGTATGATGTACAGTATAGCACTTAACAATACCAAATTCCATGAGCTAATATCTCAGTACTGGTAAATGAACTTTCTTTGTACCAGTCAATTGGCTGAAATACAACAGCTGTAGTGTTCTGACTGTGCAGGGTCAATACCATGTGACCACGCAAAAACTGTAACAATAACATGCCCTTTTGAAGTTTGCCGGGTTTTATAACCAGTCCCCTCCATTAACTATGAATGAACCCAACAATAGTTGTGTAGAATGACTGTATCTCCAGTTAAAGGTAGTACAATGTTCATGAGCTGTATGGGTTTCTTTCAGTTTTATTTGGAATAAATCACACAACATACCTGGAAAAGTCCATTTGTATACACCTGCACTTCTTTTCTCCTACTGACCTAGAAATTAAAATTTTAAAGAGCCTTCAGAGCTAAGAACAAAAGTAATGTTTTGTAGCAGAAAAAACACATACCCCTCCCACATGAGGTCTTTTAGTTTGAACTCCCTTCCCCCCTCCCCCTTGTAAATAAACAATAACCTCCATTTGTTTATATATTTCCTCAAAGCTCACAGTTTTCCTTGAGCTACACTCTCAGAAAACTGTTGGCCTCTTATAGCAGATAATCTCTGCAGACAAATATCCTAGAGCATAATTATATATTTTCAAAGTCAAATGAAGTCTACTGTGTTTATTATCCTTCAAATATTTTTTTGCAACATGCACAGTTTTGAAAATTAAGGAAATTCTCTGATATTCCCCAGTTTTAGCTGGGGAATATTATGTCACATGAAGCATTTAGACCAATCACACGCAAGTAAAAATATTTGATGGATTATAATTAAACTTTCTTCCGATGTGTATCGATATTTTCTGGAAAGGCATAATACTAAGCAGATTTGAGTGACATGATTGGCTTTCCAGCTGTCACCAATCATGATTAGAAAACATTAATTAAAACTATATAGGAGTGACGTCATCATCATTTCACACAGTTAATGTTTGTTCACCGACTAGATATGTTCACTGAGTTCTTTTTTTTTAAGAAACTAATCTTCTCACTCCTTACCTCACTATCAATGGCATATTTGCTAACCAGGAAGCAAGCTCCTCTATATAACCACAGTGAGAGGATTTCTCCAAGAAGACGAGGAATAATACCACTGTCAAGAAAAAAAGGAGTTCAGGAATTTAGCAGGAAATCAATAAACAAATTTTACTAAACTATGTAACTCACTAGCATGAGATCTTCTAGCCTAGCCATTCAAACTCAAAAGTTATTGACAACACCCCATCTTCCATGAGAGTGGAACAGACGGGACTTGAACCCGCTAGTCGTTTCAATAATGCAATAATGAATTGATTATTCGAAGATTGAACTCGCACGTTTGATCCAAGAATACGGCTAATGGGTTCCGTTTTCGAAAAATCATTTCACTATTGCATTCTAGAAAAGACTAGTAGGTTTGAACCCTACTAGTTGCAACATGGAATTGATTTTTCAAAAACGGAACCTGTCAACCGTATTCTTGGATCAAACGTCCGGGAGTTCAATATTTGAATAATCAATTCATTATTGCATTTTTCAAATGACCAACGGGTTCAACTTTCAAATAATCAGTTCATTAATGCAATCTTGAGGGGTACACTTCACTTAGTTTGACTGTAATTAAGGAGGAATCAAGTGACACTTATTGGCTAAATGAGCCATTTCAGATTAAATTATTTAAAATGAGGTAACAATTGATTTAATTTGGATGCTTTTATTGTTTTTTTAATGCTCTAATTGCCCGTTGGACAGCAAAAACATGGGTTTCCTCCTCTGAGACCTAAAAAAACAATGTTAAATCAGCTTTAAAAAATCGCATACTTTGCCACATAATAGACCTTTCTTGCCGCATAATTTCCCTTGAAATGCCGCAGAATTTCCCTTTTTTTGCCGCACCCTATCAGAAGCCCTGTTATAATTATTTTAATTCATACCTAAAAAATCCAGCAAGGCCTTCATTGTTGTAAATCTCTTTTATTGATGTTCGAACTCCACTGAAACAAACAAAATTAAAATAGTTTTTAATTAGAACCAATTACAGATGCTATTTTGATATTTGTAGCAGCTTAAAATTTTATGCAACCTGTAAATAAATTGAAAGAAATGCTTGTTAGAGCAGTCACAGAAACAATATGGACACATTGCACATTGGTAATAAAATATTTAGTTATAACATGAAAAAGTGAGTTTCAAGTATGTGAACAAACAAACACATTTTTGTCAGTAATACAGCTGCATTTCACATGCAATTAATATGTTATGAACACTACAATGTTGCATTCAAATACCATAATTTAGTTACTGGAGGAGACAAAGATTTTGAAAGGAGTCTTCAATAATTCAGAACTATGTTGACTTCATAATAAATAATCAACTATAAACAACCCAGTAGCATCAAGTTAAAGTGGTACTGTGATCAAATTTTTATCCCTTGATATTTTAGGTGTATCACATAGAATTCCATGAAAGATTAAAAACGCCATTTACCATTTGCAAATACCTGCATTAGGTTTGGAGATATTCAGTTTGAAAAATATGTAAAATATGCAAATGAGATGACTGACGACGTCGTACACTCAACCCAACATTTTCTCAAGTATATAAATAGAGCTATCTCAGCCAATTTGCGGCACAGACCATTGAAACTTGGTAGGGCTAATAGTTCTGTTCCCAAGGCAACTTGCTCTGTTCCAGTCCCCACCCACATTGTTAGTAATTTTCAGCTTGAAAAACCTTTAAACGAAGTCACAAACTCAAGCTAACATATTTATGTGCCCACTGGGTCATGCATACGAGGCACCATTTGCAAATGTGGAAATGAAATGCTGAAGGTGGACAGAAATGCCTATAATATTGGGGGGGTCTGGAACCCAGTATGAAGCCATGGCAACAAAACTGTTACGCGTGTATTGTGGAGCACATTAAGTAGAACCTTACTGCAACGAATCAAAGATTTCTGATACAAATTGGCTGATATCTTTTTTCATCATAATAATTAATTTGACCAAAATTTGGTTGAGTATATGACATTATCACTTGGCTAATTTGCAAATTTTAAAAACTTGAATATCTCTGGAACGAAAAGAGATATTTGAAAATAATAAACAGTATTTTTCTTCTTGTGCGGTCTACTTGTTTATGTTTTAAAATGGCTTTGATAGGATAGATGCCATTTTCGTCATAGTACCACTTCAACTACTAGTAAATTGCAAGGAAAAAAACATTGACCTGTAAATTGTCTCCTGTCCAACAAACTGAACCATCATCCTAACTGAGATAACTGCAATTCAATCAGGAAAGGCTGTTTACTTAAATATTAAGCACTAAAATACAGAAATTATTTCCTGAGTCACTTAGTGAAATAATATAGTGCAGCTGTGATGGTACAATCATCTGCATGTAAGTTTCCAGGTTGACTGCAAAATACACAGATTTGACATACCATAAAATGGGTGACTGATGATAAGGGCACTGCATTTTGCTACGGTCTGCATACAAGTCTAAAGGAAAAGAAGTTTAAATTCTAACATCAACTATTAACACAAGATCTGTAAGTAATTGCCAACGAGCCAGCTGAGCAAAGACGTGAGGCTGGCGAGGCGGCAGGATTGTAAAGCCGTGTACGCGAGTTGATTTTGGTACAGGGAGAAGAAATCTCGAATGCAATTGTTAGCCTAAGGTAATGTAAGAGAGACATCATCAGTGATTGTTTTCGAGTTATCCAATGGCATCGCGGTACTTGTGTATGCTACTCGGCAGGAAAAGGTGAGTGGAAATATAGATATCATTCACTTGTGAGCGTTGTCTTCTTGCATGTGCTTTAATTTAGTGTTTTTGGGAGCCAGAGTGTCACAAATCTAGCAAATAGCAGGCTGAAAAATCGCTCAGCAAGGCAGTTATCGAGATCAGCTCGAAAACAGGCTAGCTTGCCAAAACAGACAAGATCGGCCAGCGTGCCATTTAAGAAACAAAAAACAAAACCACTTGAACATAATCACTATAAACTCAGTCAGAGGGCACATAAAGCCTCTTTTTATCGAGCTAGTGTGCTCAAAATTACAAATTTGACAGTCACAGCGAGCGTACCAAAACAACAATCTTGCCGAAACAACATTCAATTGTCTAGACAAAATCGGCCAGCGTGCATTAATTAAGGAAAAAAACACTTGAATATTATATTCAAATTTATAACATAGATTGGACCGTGCGCGTGCTCTGATTGGTCAAAAACCTATGTTTTATCAGAGTATAAAACATAGAAAAAGCGTGCCTTATTGTTTTGCACGCATAAAATCTATATCATAACGCAAATGAAGAGCCTAAGCCGTGAATTACACTGTAATAAAACACTCCAGTCGTTTGAGAACACTCAAGAAATGTAGAAAACACTTGCCTGTGGCTCGTGCTTTCTACATTTCCCTCATGTTCTCAAATGTCTGTCTTGTTTTATCACAGTGTAATACACAGCTTATGCTTCTTTATTTGTTAAATATTCACTTTAAACATAATCAGAGCGAATATAAAGCCTCTTTCCAATCGAGCAAGTGTGCTTGAAATCACAAATTTGACAGTCATGGCGAGCGTGCCAAACAATAATCTTGCCAAAAACAGTCAATTGTCTAGACAAAATCAGCCAGAGTGCCATAACTAAGGAAAAAAACACTTGTCTTATGAAGATATTCATATTTTAAACAACATACGCACGCAAAGCGTGCAAGAGTTATTTTTTGTGATAGGAGCATTTGTAGAACTGTTTACAGTAATGATTCAGTTAGGTTTTTTTGGTTGCGATGTACAGCAAGAAAGAAACTGGGAATTTATGATGTACATACCATGTTACATCGGTAATGGTAAGATAGCTAAACAGTAAGCCATCAAATGTTTGACTAAACAACGTACAATAATCTGATATGTCTCGGGATTAATGTAGATACCATCTTATTTTCTAACAGGCAATTTGATTCGTTCTTTGATACAACCCACACCGTGATTGGTGTGACACGCGCACATGCATAACTCCCTCACTCATCGATCACATAGCCCTTCCAACCCCCAAGAGGAATTTTTGCTCAAAATACTCAAGTTAAGAAACCTTTTCGTATTTTACACGAGTCGTAAGTTTACCCTTTTTACACAACAACGCTACTTCACCGAAAATAGAAAGAAAGAGAAGAAACCCTTCTGACACGTTGAAAGTCTAATTTAATTTACTCCCATATGAAAAACAAAAGTGTCAAGTTACCATTTATGACTAAAAATAGCAAACATCTTGGGCGAACGATTTGCTCTCATATGAAAAACAAGTGTCAAATTACCATTTGTAACTAAAAATAGCAAGTATCTCATGGGAACGGTTTGCTCCCATATGAAAAACGAAAGTGTCAAGTTACCATTTGTAACTAAAAATAGCAAGCATCTCGTGGGAACAAGTGTTGACATGTGTCAGCTCTAATCGAATTTACTCCCTTGTGAAAACAATAGTGTCAAATTACCCTTTGTAACTAAAAAATAAAAATATCTCGTTAAATTTGCATGCAACAAGAACAAAAGAATCGTTACCTACACTTGCTTAACGTTAGAACTGTCTCAAATTTAAATAGTCTCCTCTAAAACATTTCCCAAGAACTAGAAGCAACGATGCGTGACGTCTAATTGAATTTACTCCTTGTGAAAAACAAAAATATCAAGTTACCTTTGTAACTAAAAATAAAAACATCTCGTTCATTTGCATACAACTAGCTCACGCACTGTTTCAAACCTCAAGGCTCATCTCGTCCATAACTAAAATCCTCAACCTAACCCACAGAAATTGCCGAAGTAAACCCAATATATGAATACTTCCTCCTCTTTTATAGAAGATTAAATATGGCCGTTCTGAACTGTATCAGGATCAAATCTTCTCATATACCATTTACCTTTAAAACAAGAAATTTGATTGGCTGTTTATAGTAGATCCGATCTGATTGGTGTGACATACATACATCACTCACTCACTCACTCACTCACTCACTTATCCATTGACCCGTCTACAAAATACTTGACGCGCCGACTAAGAGGTATTTTTTTACAAAAAAATAACTCAATAATCAGAGGGAATATACAGTCTCTTTCCAATCGATCGAAATCACAAATTTGATCGACAAACGAGTCATGAGTCACGGGATGTGTCGCCGTTAGTTTGAGCCGTTGTTTGTGGGTCGTTTGTGCTTATCCATTACCGTCCACAAAAGTGGAAAACAGTCTAAGCTCTGTTTGTCAGGAAGCCACTAACACTATCTGTCAAGCTTCAGGAACTTAGCAAATCAATTTGGATAGTCTTCTTATTCCAAAATTTTAGGGAGCTTGCAACTGTAGCTTTGTTTGAAAATTATCCGATCAGCTAAGTGCTCAGGTCCAAAGTCCACTTGCTGAAAGTAACAGCTCAATGTAAAATAATAAAACTTGAAACCCGAGAATTTATTAAGCTTCTTTTTTTGTGTTGTAAATTATTGCAAGGGCCATAGTGGTGTGACTAATTTTGATTTTTCACGTGGATATCAAAATAACATTTTAAAAACAAAGAAAACAATGCGAGTTTTGCACTGCTTTTTTAAACAATGGCGGATTCAGTTTAAAAAATGGTCTGTACTCTGGTTATTTCTTAATTTTCTCTCGGCGCACAACTGTGCCAGTGTTTACTCGTTGGCACTCTAGCGGCAGGTATTCCTAGTTAGTAGGTAAACACTTTATTTATAGAGGGTAATACTAAGTAGCTAAAAGCTAATAATCTTGTGGCACTCAAAAATTAGAAAAAAATTACAGAATACAAATATCTAAAAACTATCTAAACTAAAAATTCTGTTAAATATTTAATTAAGTTAATATCAAGCTAAATACTAAAATGATATAAACTAAGCTGTTATTTTTAAATTACATTATATTACTTTTAATTTATCTTTTTTTCGGCTCGTGAGCGGGCAGAATTCAACAAATCCTGCAATCTGATTGGTTCCTGGAGTGGGTGGAATTTTCTCATATGGACCACTACAGTGGGCGGAATCCATCGAGTTGATCTATTTGAACGAATTACCAGTTATCGTCAATCTTTCGCCATTTTTACACTTCCATTGACGATTAATCAAGCCAAGTTTGTTTCTATTCATCTTTAGATGGCTAGGAAAGTCACCGTAACAAAATTCCAGTACGATTTTTGAAGTTGTGAGAGTTTCTTTGGCTGTTTGCAGCTCGGCACTGTAATGGTGCGTAATTCTGTGAGTCTCAAACTGAATCAATTTCCGTCGTGTTTACCTCTCTGATCGTTGCTGTATTTGAGAGAAATTCTGTGGAGTACACTTGACGAATTTCCTCACTAAATGCCACTCAATATACTGTATAAAAGTCTGATTTCGAGTGATTCGCAACAACTGACAGAAATTGTTTTTTGCAGAAAACACTTTTAGAGAACTTAATTGGCGACTTTAATGCAACTTACATAAAGTAGTTCGAAATAAATCTGTTCTTTAATACATCTCTCTTTGTCTAGCATCTGAGTTTCTCGCTTGTTCATTCCTTAAATTTTTTTTGGGAATGGTTTGTTAATGGTGCATAAGCCAATTCAATGACAAAAATGCGTAAACAAACCCACTTGTGAGCCATTTTAATGCAGGAAAAAATTGGCCAGCTTAGGGTCAGTCCGTATAGGGAAAAACTGTGATCTTGGGCTTGAAAATGCAGCCCTCGGCCTGTGGCCTCGGGCAGAATTTTCAAGACCTTGGTCACACTTTTTCCCTATACGGACCTCCCAGTCGACCAATAACATATGTTTATAAAATTACAATACAACTTTGTTCAGAATGTTTGGTATTTTATTACACTGTGATGCCACTGCTTTGGGTGCAAACCTTCAAAATTATCTTATTAAAAAGATACAATCAAAAAGGGCTTGGAGTTGTTAACAATATTATATAATTTGTGCATATATGAAGTCAAGTACATGTACCACTCAGCAAAAATGATTTCTTGGAGCTATCACTTGCCTCTTTCCCTAGTGGCATTACTTTCTGCCCCATTTCCTCTCTCCCTCCCTCCCTCCCTCCCACCCACCAGCAAAATTCAACGCAACAATAAAAGGCAAAATATAAAGATGTGAACTATAAGTTATTATTAGCCATAGCCAATAAAAGGAAACAAAAACCTTACCTCCTCTGCAAACTCTAACAACTCTTCTTCTTTGGTCTTAAATCATAAAAAAACAGTAATGTAATTAGGCATGAGCCACGCCAGATGCAAAGACTGTGAAGCAAGCCATACATGTACATCATAATTACCATAATGATTTGATGTAGCACCTGATGCTATAATTTACTTTTGGCAGTTCAAGGGAGGGCACTTATTGGATAGGAAGTGCTTATGAGAGGTAAATTAAAAAAAGGGTTAAGTCTTCATACAACAAGTGGCCTATAAGATAAGGCTGACTCTTATCGATGGTTCCAGTAGCATGAAGTGACTGGAAGTATTTCTACTCCTCCCTGGATGGGATACCTGTCCATTGCAGGATAACGTCCCAGCATTAAATTTGCTGGTACCCTTTTACACACCTGGATGAAGAGAGGCACTAAGAGACAGTTTTTTCTTTAACTTTTTAAGCAGCCGGAGTTTTGTGAAAAGTAGACAGTTGTGGGACCTGATAAACATCATCTCCTTGACATATCCTGACTCGTGAAGCAATGAAAGAAGCCGGCGAAACTTGGCAGAGAAGCCGGCGAACTTCGCCGGCTGCGGGCTCTTATATACAACCCTGAGAGAATAAAGTATCTTACCCGATAATACAATACAATGTCTCTGGTCAGGGCTCAAACCGAGACTGCTCGATCCAGAGGCACCTACACTAACCATGTAGCCATCGTACTTCAACAGGTGCATATTACAGGTAGGTGCTTAGTTCCATTAGAAAAAATTAATACATCTTGACATGATACAACACTTCCAGGAAAAACAACAGATACTTCAACCCACAAACTCTGATGGTCATAAAATTAAGTCCAACACTGCACTCAGATGATAAAGTACACATGATTATTCAATCATAACAAGTCTATTGATAATCAGACTATTCTTTGTCAATTTTTTGAATGTCACGTTTGCTGTGGGAGCCCTTGTTAGAAGGGGGTGATTATTGCTATAAAGATACTTACCTAAAAAAGTAGCACTCAACTGGATGGAGGGTCCTAAATTAAATCACTATTAATAGTAAAGAAAAAAATCCATTTAACCAACCTTATTTTCTGGGTGTACAAGAGGGACAACAGCATTGTCTTTTGTACCCATTGCCTGTAAAAACCAAAGATGGCACCATTCAACTGAACGTACCAATAGTACGTTGAATAATCTATTCAACTTGTCAATATATTCTGTATATGTATGCGTATATTTATTTCATTAATTTTATTAATTTTAAGACCTAGAAACACCTGGTGGACGTGAGCTCAACAAGCAGCAGTTAGGTTTTAAAATTAATGAAGCAACATGGAACGTAAAGCTTGTGATTGAAATGGGCAGAGAAAGACAGCTCCACATAAAATTGTAGGGAAAGAGCGAGAGAATTTTTTTGTACTTGTATATAAGGCAACATTTTTTTCTCATACCTGTAGAATTGTATTGTTTACAAGAGTTCCAATCATGGACGAGTAGACCCTAAAGACAAGAGTGAATTCTTGTTATAAAAAGTGAGGGTCACTTCAAACTAATCTTTACAGTTGCATGTTTGACCAAAAGCAAGCCTTGCCTTGGTAATAAACCTCTGTACAATCCACTCCAGCCATTGAGCTTCTTGACGTGGTTTGCTACAGTACAAAAACAAAGAAATTGATGCCAGCTGATTATAAAATTAACCTAACATAGTGCACAATGATGATGAGTCTTAACTGAAGCCAAAAACGTGATCCATTAAATAGTGATTTATTGTAAAAACAAACAGATTACACTTATGCACTCATTCTTGTCTTATTCAATTCATTCAAGATGCCAGCAATGGCTACCATTCCAAAGTGCATGCTTCTGTTACGTCATAGCTGTACAGCTATGTCCATCCAAGATCATAGTGGCAAAACACATGGGCAACAACAGATGATTAATTCTTGTTCAGTGATGAAGTTGTTGCATATCGTATTGTGGCCAGTGTATCTTGTAAATGTACAGCCTTAATTAGAGTTCCTTACCGTATTGAAAAAAGCTTGGTAGTCTTAACACCTTGGTTCCTAAGAATGTTTTTGATGGAGTTGGAGGAATTGGTTCATGACCAACCTTGATGTTATTCAAAAAAAAGGGAAAAAAACGTTAACCTCTGCCTCTCAAACTGGACAAAACAGGCATACGAAAATGTTACATCAGACATTACCAGTCCTGAGCAAAGCTAAGACAATAAACTTATGTACTAGCACTAAGAGAAGCAACGCTGAAAACGAAGGAAAAAAATTAATGGCTGAAGATTGGGCAACTAAATGACTAGGATGTGTTTTGAGTCTGCTTATTTACTGTGGACAGATGCAAGACAGGCAAGGGCAGGAGTCAGGAGGTAATGGTACAGGAAGCAGGAGACTAGGGCACAGGAAGCTAGAGGTTCTGAACCTCTGGAGTCTGTCCCCATTCCCCTCCCTCCAGCATCTCAGTGCTGCCATTTCATTAGTTCAAATTTCATTTTTTATTATCAAGTTACAGCAAGGATTGGATGTACACTGTAAACCCTTGTTATCACTGATGTTGCATGAGTTGCAAGTGTATAGAATGCACCTTTTATCACTAGCTTGCCGCCATTTGGGTAACTCCTTTCACTTGGGTGGCCTCTAACAAAACCACCCACAAAGCCAACTTGAAATAACAATATTCCAACCGATGAAGATGTACCTGTGTGATGTGTGTATGTTTTTCCTGACAGGTTTCTTTTGCAGATCACAGGTCTTTTTATTAGTAATACTGAAACACCCCATAACCTTTAACAAATGCTAACACTAAACTAACATAAGGCCTAAACACTTAATTGAGGCTTGAGGTTAGCATATATTAAGGGTTTGGGTTGTTTCATATGGGTAAAACAATGAACAGTGACCTGTGATCTGTAAAAGAAACCCCCGGGGGGGGGGGGTACTCCCCTATAAGGGCTTAATGGGGATGTGCGGCCAGCCAGGGTATGTTTTTCGGAATTTTTTGTCTTAAACAGGGTATCGAATTTATCATTTTTGTCTTAATGAGGGTATCGCTTTATCAAACAGCATATCTTTTCTTGGACGATAAACAGCAAAATTTTTACAAGCTCTTGTTAATTAATTGACTTCCGTTGACTTTGGCATTGATACCAGGCACATTAAATTTCCATTAATTACACAACAAGAAAGCCACACAACTTGTAACAGCAACTTTTAATGTCTTAAAGATGATTTCCAGTCCGAACTGCGCAGTCTCAGAACCCTAATGTTTATCGGGCGCACTCGATGGAATGCGAATCGATGTTATTCGTTAAGAACCACATACCTTATCTTTGAGACCTTTCAAAGTCCTTTTCCAACAGATTCGTTGATTTGTACAGCTGTGAAGTTGTTTCATGAAGTGATATGAGCAAGAATGAAGTATTAAGCTTCGACCGGTTCGTATCCATAATGGCGGTTGCTTTTAAACTTTGAATTTACTTCATGTAAGTAGTTGCGAAATGGTTACATTTTGTGATATTTTACATGAAGCAAAACAAGAAACCAAAACAAACTCTCGAGAGTGCGCAGTACGGACTGGAAATCAACTTTAAACAGGGTATCAAAAATCGTAATTCTGTCTTAAACAGGGTAGGAAAATCAGCGATATTTGTCTTAAACAGGGTCAGGGTATGAGGGGCCGCGTCCCACCTCCCCACCCAGGGATATAATGAGCACCCCCCCCCCCCCCCGGGAAAAGAAACCCATCATGTTTTTCCAGTGATGTAAATGTAAGTTTAAACTTAACGGTATGTTTCACAACTCAGCTAGGGTTTGGCTTTTGGTAGTTATAGGATTCATTTCCTCTACCATTGTTGTCTTTGTGTGCTTTCCGTGGCTATAACTTTCCCTTTCACTCTGCTTGTGCATTTTTAGCCATATCCCACAAGTATACCATTTTAACATCACTTGTTATATTTCTTTTGTTGGGACGCCTAAGCTCAGGTGTTAGCTATGCCATGCTGACAAGGCCTAACAAGGCCAAGACAGCTGTCCATCCATGGCTGCTAATATACTGAACTCAAAGTTTATTTCTTTGTTTTTGGTAGTTATAGGGTTGATCCCCTCTACTATTGTCGCCTTTGCCCACTTTCTATGGCTATAAGCTTAACTTTCCCTTTCACTCTATCTGCTAGGGCTTGGCTTAGTAAAGTTTATAACCAGCCGTTTTAAAAACCAACGAATCATTGGTAAGATAAAGGTGAAAGGGTTGTTTTCGAAATATAACCCAATTTCATATTATTTAATAAGCTCATCATAGGCTTGTATTGTTAGCTATGAGGGCTAATTAATTAAATAAGCTGAGCGCGCTCGCAAGGGAAGTGAAAGCCAGCAGTTTTACACTATCAGCGTCCACAGTTACCTGCATTAGAAGCCTAACACATGTAAGTGGTTGAGTTGCTGTGGTCATAAATGCCGTCAAAACAAGGGCACCAGCAGTAGTGCCTTCGTTATCCAGCAGATCCTCGAAACTTTGACCATTTCCATTTTCATTTGCAGCCGCCATATTGAAGTTACTCGTCCGCACGAATGTGAGGTTGGATTGTGCGACAATTTTTCCCCAGTGATGGCAGGTTGAGAAAATTACACAAGATTTTTAAAAATTCGATTTCTGTTTTGTTTTATTGTTTTTAATTTGACATGCACTAAAATGTTTTCAGAAAGCTTGCATTACCGTTTGATATCGATATTAGATTCAGACTTATTTTTGTGGTCTTTTGGTTCTTATCATCATTATCATATCTCACCCCACCCCACACAGGCAATAGCACGAACACCAAAGCAAGATGGCGGCCCAAGTGAAGCAAATGTGGAATTCTCTGTCCAGTGCTGGTGGTTCACACAAGGATATTACGGGGAAATATCGCGAGATTCTAGAAAAGGTTTTCAAATTCCAAGAGCCTGCTCTAACGGAAGGTCTTAAAACGTTTATCGAGGCTGGTAAGTTCGTAACACATTTACCTTAGTTTGCAACTTTGCAGTCGTGGAATAAGCTTAATTTTATCACTGAGACAAGAGAAACAAAATGCCGCTGTAATTAAGTTATTCCTTAATAGTTCCTTGTTTATTTTAGCCGTTGGATGATTTAATTATCTAAATATTATTGATTGTTTACTGTCGAACAGAAATTAATTTTCCAACTGACTTACCCCAAGGGAATTGATAAGTTTATAAGCTGTTCAACTTTTGTTCATCTTTGAGGATAAGTTAATAGTAGTATGAAAGAATTTAGGATGGAAACTTCCACCCATTAAATTAGGAATTTATTAATTAATTAAGCCATACAAGTGATGAGGTTCAATCCAAAATTTAAAATTATTTTGATTGGGTATAGTGTAAGATCACCCCATTTTGGCTAGCTGGGATTCCAAATATCCTTAAGAGGTAAATGTTAACTGATGTTTCTTTTTTTCTTTTTTCACCACTTGCCTTTTCAAGTCCCTCAAAATTTAATGCAGAAATCCATTAATGGTTCCATTTAGGTACTGTCAGAGAGTCACAAAAGGGGAGTGGCTCAAAAACTTCAGAGGAAGTTACACTATGGTCTAAGGCAGGCCAAGTGGTCCATAGAGGCAGAAGATGATTCAATATTTGTAGCATTAAGTAACTACTGCACTCCCTCCTTCCCAGGACGTGATGCTTGACCCTGACCATTTGTTTTACATTACAGAATGCTGGCCATTGAGGCCCGTGACTGCACACCTGCACTTCATAATTTAGGGGAAAATCTGATACTTAGTGTGGGATGGCAAGATTAGTTGTTACAAGCCTTGGCAAATAGCAACACTCTCATAATGAATAATAAACTTTATTTGAAACACAATGGCAATAGAATTAATGTGCTTTTACAAATATAATAAGAATGCATATATAACAAGATAATAAAATCTAAAAACTAAATAGTCTTAGTGCTCTTGGGATAATGTGCTAATTTATGATAGAATGTAGGAGTAGAATACATGTGTAAGAATGTGCATGAATTAATAAGGATATATATAAAATTTGGTGTAATTTTTGACCAATAGATCTCAACTGAATGTTACTCACAGTATGTTTGATATCTGCAAAGTTTATCTGAGATATTTTATGTAAAGTGTGTTTTTCATGTATGGTGTAGTGTAATTCTTTCTTTCAAAATGAGAATTATAATTACTGTTCAACATTTTTTGGCTCTAAACAATTCTGGGAATGTTCTTATTATAATAATAATATTATACATTTATATGTTATTTTTTTCATAAATCACCTTGCAGCATTTCACTTGCCATTATCAACTGCTAGTATATATGCTACTGTGTATCCACAACTTTCTTAACATTGTCAGTTGCAGTGGTACATGAAAGCGTAAGCCTTGTTGTGTCAAGACAGATATTAACTGAACTTTGTAATCATATTCCAAACATGGAGTCATCCACTGCCAAAGAAGTATCGCATTTTGTTCTGGACAAATTGCAACCTAGAGCTATCTCCTTTGAGGAGCAGGTAAGTGCAGATGGTAAACAGAGCTCTTTTTTGTGCATTTCTTTCATGGGAAGGAGGGAAAATGCAATGGTGAGAGCACTTGCCTCCCACCATTATGGCCCTGGTTTGATTCTGATTCTGGTTGAGTTTGTTGTTGTGTCCTACCTTCCTCCAAGGGTTTTTCACCAGTTTCTCCAGTTTTTTTTTTGTCTCCATTAAAACCAGCATCTCCAAATTTCACTTCAACCAAGAGGACTCGCATGAATCCATTAATTAATAATAATGGCTGACGTGGCTTCCTCTCTAAATATAATTTGTAATTTAATAATAATGATAATAGTAATGATAATGATAATGATAATAATCGAATATTTACCCAAGATAACCCTTCAGTACAAAGTACTAATATCAACAGGTTCTTGATATTATTTATACTATGATTAAAGGTGGACATTTGGAAAATTTTTCATAAATTTGACAAAGTTAGAAAAAAATCTTCCAAATATCCAACCACCATGGCAAAGCAAATGTGAGGCACCCATAAAAAATCTGAGAAACTCTTCCTGCTGGTGATAATTTTTTATCCTGTAGGTCGCATCAATCCGGAAGCACCTGGCCAAAATCTATGAAGAGTGTCAACAATGGCGAGATGCTGCAAGAGTGCTTACAGGGATTCCTTTAGAAACAGGACAAAGGTGGCAGTGTGGATTTGAGATCTGTTATTCTAGACTTTGCTTTGTGTTATATTTGTTCAAAGACAAAACCTACCATATGTAACTAATCTCCTCATCCCCATTTGCTAGTCAAGACTGTTTGAAATTAAGGAATTATTTAAATCTTCCAAAAGAAGTAGAACAGTACTTTAATTCCATACAAATCATTTTGTTATCACTCTTAAAAAACTTCTATTTCCCCTTAAATTGTACCCAAATTTTGAAATACTCTTGACTTACATTTTGTAGCTGTACAAAAAGCGATAATTACAGTATGTGTCACATGTATGTCATATTTTAGGCAATACTCAGTCGATTACAAACTGGAGACATACCTGAAGATTGCACAATTGTACCTAGAAGATGAAGACCCCATACAAGCGGAGGCATACATTAATAGAGCATCACTTCTTCAGACAGACACTAAGACAGAGCAACTACAGATACTATATAAGGTACTTTGAAACAAGATTTAGTATATCTAAAAACATTATATTTAAATTAAAACGTTGTGCTCAGCAACAGTCAGCTCCCTGAAGTGTGTGAGTTGCGTAATTAGTCTTGTTGTCATCTTATGAACAAAAGAAATGAATCTTGAGTATTTAATGTCACATTAAGTTATTAGTTTAAAATGTTAAATCCAGTATCACTTGTTATTTCACAGGTGTGCTATGCTCGTGTCCTGGATTACAGACGCAAATTCATTGAAGCTGCACAGCGCTACTTAGATCTGTCCTACAAAACTGCAATACATGATGAAGAGAGAATGACAGCACTAAAACATGCTTTGATCTGTACAATGCTTGCTTCAGCTGGTTTGTAGCGTTAACAACATTGTCTTTTATACCATGTCTCGTCAGTGTTCTTTTAGCATTTGTAATTGTAACATGGACACCAAAGGGGCAGGCACGAGACAGGGTCTTTGTTACAGAGGTGGTTGCGTTAAAGAGGAAGAGATAAACATACAGTATGAATTCCATTTTCACTGAGACTAAGTGAACTGTCTGTGTTAGAGGGGGCCACATATTGTGAAAGGTGAACTGATCAACATGACACGAGCAGGGAATAAAGAAAGGATCTAAGTCCCCAACAGGAATCGAACCCATGACCTTCTGAGCACCAGGCAGGCGCTCTGTCCACTGAGCTACGAGAATTCATGGAGAGCAAGGACATTTAACTGAGTTCATATTGTATTTTTTACCAGTAATTAATTACCGTCTTTATTCACTTGTAACTACTCAATATGACTTTGACAGTGCTGAGCCTAGCAGTATTCAGGATGTCTGTCACATATGGACTCAGTTGAATAAATGACCTTGCTGTCCATGAGTTCTCATAGCTCAGTGGATAGACCCCTCCCCCCCCCCCCCCCCGCCTGGTGTTCGGGGGATCATGTGTTCAATTCCTGTCGGGAACTCAGATCTTTTCTTTGTCCCAGGCTCATGTCATGTTGATCAATTTACCTTTCACATTTTATTACCAAGCTCGAAATTTACCATTTTTAATTACTTATGACTGTATCATTGATTGTTTGTTTGTTTGTTTGTTAGTTGGTTGGTTTGTTTATGACTGTAGTCTTGATTACATTCTGGATGTAAAGGACTTTATTAGTAATGGACAGGTGTATTTTCAGGCCAGCAAAGATCAAGAATACTTGCAAACTTGTTCAAAGATGAGCGCTGTCAACAGTTACCAGCCTATGGGATTTTAGAGAAAATGTAAGCATAGCCTATTGTAGCTTTGAATATCATCCCGCTCACTGAATATGACTGTAGAATCTGACCTATTTGTATGTGATCTATTTGTACCTTTTGTTTCTTCCAGGTATTTGGACAGGATAATTCGTGGCCCAGAGCTTCATGAATTTGCAGCTATGTTGATGCCACATCAAAAGGCAACTACTGCAGATGGTGAGTCATAACTTATTCTTTAAAAAAGATTTCCACTAGTAGCTCATTGTAAATTTGTTCTCTTTGTTTAAGGTTCAAGTATCCTTGATAGGGCTGTGATTGAGCATAATTTACTCTCTGCCAGTAAGCTCTATAACAACATTACCTTTGAAGAGCTTGGAGCTTTATTAGAGATACCACCTCCCAAGGTAGGCATTTTTATCATCTTTTTTTATTTTCTGCTTGAACATGGAGGATTGATGTTACATAGTCATCTATGATTACACCCAATTGGGAGTTGAGTCTGTTTACCTCAGTTAAGGGGGTAAGAGACCCCATGAGGTATAGGGAGTCTTTGACCTTTGTTGGTACTTGAGTCTCTAACAGTCAGAAGTTATTTAAAAATGATCATGGAATATTTACAAGTGTACAGCCTGCAAATCTCTACAAATCCACATCATTTCCATACCGGTATATGTGTCCACCTGAGCTTTGTTGGTAGAGCAGGGCTTCCTGAATCCAGTTTTGAGGAAAACCTGCAAGATTCTTGTTTTGCTGGCAATGCCATAATAATTATTAAGGAGAACTAAGTCTTTAGTTAAGTCCTCTTCACTCTGTCTGGAGCATAGGGCCTCCACTACAGCTTTTTATCGGACCTGGTTTTGTGCAGTCCATTTCACTTGATTCCATGACCTCCCCAAGTCCTCCTGTGTTTATTGGAATGGGTAGAAGTTACTTGTCCTTCCAGTTCTGTGGGACCATCCGGAAAAGATATGCTGTAGCTGTAGTTTAGTTTGTGGAAGCGCCTTTATCCACTCGATGGGTGGTTAACCCGGGGAGCTTCACATGCACCTATTAGCCTCAGGAGTCATTGGAGTGTTTCCACCCAACTTTCAACCTGAGATCACCCCTACACCACAATGAGGCACCCCCAAAGAGGTGGGGACTGTGAGGTCCCTGGGTGCTCTGACTTCCATAGGGAGAACTAAGTCAATGGCAGTACGTTGCTAAGCACAGATGCTATGTGGTTTGATCTGTTTTAGGCAGAGAGGATTGCATCACAGATGATTTCTGAGGGACGTATGTCTGGTTCTATTGATCAGATTGATGGAGTTGTGCATTTTGAAAGTAAGAGAAAGATTTCAACAAGTATTTCATTTGGTGATATTAATTAGACAGAGAAAACGCTGCTTTACTTAAGTTGAGCAAATGGTCCTAAGCAAGAAAATGTTTTTCAAAGCCCAGAGCGTGCAATATTTTATTTTAATACTTTTTTGTGGAGAAATTCTTATTTCCATTATTTTAAAACTGTCAAACTCCCCCTTCTCCCTCTTTCCCCATCCGCTAAATATCGTTATTGGATACAAATTTTCGAAAATTTAAGGTGGCTCTGAACGCCCTTCGTAGAATTTTTTTAAACCCTGCAAAAAGTTGCGTCTTATCATGCTGATTACAATTCGATAATAAAAAATGGGGGTCGCCGAGCTCGTTTTTGAGTTATAAGCGCTTAAAGCTAAAATTAAGGGTGTTTTTAGCAGGTTATAGTGTTGCTATGGTAACCTATTGTGTCACGAAAATAATACCAACGTGTTCACCAATGATTGGGCAGTTATTTGATACCATGATTGTAGCATCAACTGATAAAGAGTGCTAATAATTGCCCGTCAAAATCTACTTCTTGGAAAGTACTGGAAACTGTTTTGAGCCACCTTAAGTGCGTTAAAAACAATAAAACTATTTCGAAACCTGTTTGCCATAAAAACCGGATTGAACTGGCGTCCCTTTCTGAGATTGTAATGCTTAGCATTATGTGGGAGCAGTAAATTCCTGAGTTTGCTGTCTTTATTATCTAGGATTTTCTTGAACAATATGTCCGTTAGGGCCTGCCTTCGGTCTGACAGAGTTACGAGACTTGCCTTAACAAGCGCTTCATCATACATAAAGCATGGGAAAATGATACGCATTGCCCTCTTTTGCACAGCCTCTAGCTCGTGAGAAAGATACACAGGTAGACCGTCATGAAAAACCGGGCAGGCATACTCTGTGATTGGACGAATGCAGGTCCAATTACAGTATGTGATTAATAATGACAATAGGTTTGAGATTGGGGATCCCGCTTGTACTAAAACAGATCCTCATTTCCTTGCACTTTGTCTCGTTCAATTGAAACTTTTCCGAGGCAGCACGCGAGGCAGAGATGTCGACTGCGGTCTTGATGTTGCTCACTTGACGCTTTAGTATTGCTTCGGAGATAGTAGAATCATCGACGTACTTCCATAATTCAAAACCTGGGATGTCGAAGTCATTGATCATAATAATGAAGCCGAGTGCATGGGCCCAAAATGCAGTTTTATACGAAAGAGAAAGTATGACGTGAAATGATATACCAAAGCTACGAAAGGGGTGTTTGCTTGAGTTACTTAGGCCAATCTAAAGGCGAATGAATAACAAAAAAAATGCCGATGCAAAAAGGCGGGAAAGTGATCATGTACAGCCGCCACTGAATAATCTGTGACTAGTGTCACTGGACAATAAGTAAAACAGTACGAGAAATAATGTATTTATTTCATACCATTTGCAAAACACCTTTCCTTTGATCTTTCGAGGAAAGTACTTCTTTTCATCTTATCTGTTTTGTGAATGAGTGATTAACGGTAGTTTCTATATTCAAATTATGTGAAGTATATATGAAATAATTCATATTTGTACTGCGGTTGTAGATGAAAGTGAAGAGTGATCATCGCAGTAGATTTTCCAATTTAAGCAATTGGAAAAAAGAAGCCTGAAAAAAAAATCAGGGCTTCAACGGGTTCGATCACTCTTCACTTTCATATTCAAATTAGTCACCCCTCCATTGTCGTTATTTCGTGAAAAGTAACCTAGCTCACAGAGTAGGAATATTTAGTGCTCACTATTGATTTTGATTTTTAGCTCAAGAGGTGCTTCCCTCGTGGGACAGGCAGGTCCAAAATCTTTGTTTCCAAGTCAACAACGTGATTGAAAAAATCAACAGTCACGCACCAGAGTGGGCAGCAAAGTACACTGAATCACAAATGACATCTTGAAGAACTTCCATGGTACTTGAGACTGTAAATAAAGCATAAACAACCCACGTGAACAGCACGTGAACCGGATGTCATTAAGGCTCTCCCCATTCCTCCACGTCCACCGTTTGAAGAAGATTTAACTAGTAATGATAAAGTTAATGTAATTATGCGAAGAAAACGGACACATCTTGAAATTCTTTAATAAGATGAAAAATTCTTACTACTGTCAAGTGCAGTGGTGTTAACTTTTTCCCATATGCAGCATCTAGTGAGCGGTGTGTTTTTGTTTGTAGTTCAGCGGCTCTCTCCTTAGATGGTATATGCTCAGTTCTATTTCATTACTGAGATCCCCGGATTCCCAGTGAAACAAAATAAAAATATGAATTTCGTGTTTGTTGATATTTTTAGTTCGTCTAGCTTGGATCGTCCTGGTGAGCAAAATCCAAAAAAAATACCATTTTAGTGAGAGTTCGAGGACACATTACCTGCAAACAATTTTATTTAGGACGTTTAATTTTTGAACACTTTTTGGTGCTTACCATTTAACAAAAAAATCCAGAAACTTAGTTTTAATGTTAAATGGAACAGCAATTTTCCTGAAAAATCCGTCTGGAAATTGTAGACTACCTCCAGAGGTAGTTCTCTTTTCCCGGGTCGGAACTGGCGGCAGTTTCCTCACCATTTGCTAAATTCCCCAGTTCCCAGTCTCTTATCAACAGAAAATAAATAACGGGGAATCGAATTACAAATCCTACGCGCCATGCCGTTTGCTGGTTTGCTGATTTTGGAAAAACCCCTACCGTTATTCAATGGTTGGTTGTTCCAGCTGGTTTATTCCGAAAAATGCTAAGCACCCTTTATTTCACTTCGGACAAGTTTCGAACAAAAATTTACCCTGGTCCCAGAGGTTTTCATTGATTTTTCTCCGCATGAGAGCGCTGCGAGAGAGCCGCAAAGCGGTGAACACCAGTCGCGAGAAAAATAAAAATAAAAGCACCTCTGGGACCAAGGTGAAAAAAATTTCGGACGCTTTTCCGAAAGGTACAGAGCTTAAGTAAATATATGCCAGCAAAACACGAATCAGACTGAGACAACATCTGTGAAAATGATAAATCTACCGCACATCAAGTTTTTACACACCAACGAGAAAATAGCCCTGTTCTATCAAGCCGGAAGTTGTCTCAAGCTGTGACTCAATCAGAGTCGCTCCGTGCATATGAAGGAAACTTTTTTCTATTGTACAGTTAATATTTTGGATGCTTAAAAATTTCGGTAGGGATTTTCGAACACTTTTTTCCGAAATTAAATCGTACAAAACGTTTTGCAAGTAATGAAGTAAGTTTTAGGTGCTTTGGTTAGTTTCACCACGCAGGGCCGTAACTATAGTAACAGGAAAACCGAGGCAATTGCCTCGGTTATTTTTTCCCTTTTTTGTTGTTTGTAGTCATCATAAACACCCTAATACCTAGGAAGGGAATTAATTGGATATTGCCTCAGTCATCACTGTATTTTCATGGACTTTGCCTCAGTCATAACATTGCTCTGGCTACGGCCCCGCCGTGACGTTATTACATTGGCTGTCGTCGTGGGCGTAGATTCGTAACGGTGTTCGGTCAGGTGTTGTCAATTTCTTCCCTGGTGTCTACTCGCAGTCATGTCAGTTTTATTTGAAGGCCGAAGTTCCTTCGTCCGTATATTCGCGTGTGTCACTATTCAGCCGCCATTGTAAAGATTCGACGACCTCGTAGCTGTAGCTATTCGCGAGGTTCCGAGGTTGTAGCGCCTGATTCGTGTTCAGCACTTACGTACTGCGCGCGCTGGAAGGATCATATCACCTGTCCCTCCCCTACTGCGTTGTGAACTGATCGCGTGAGCACCTAACAACTGGTGAAGAGGCGGATACATGCTGCGAACAACTCCTGTTAGCTTCCGGCAAAATAAAGCGCTGCGAAAATAAAGCGCTTTACGAAAATTAGCAAGAAATTAGCGCCTTTTATGGAAACGCTTGTAGTTTTGGATGGTTTCATTGAACACTTTTGTTATTAGATAATTTTCAATGGTTTAAAAGAAATAGCCTTGCCTGGAGAAGAGAGAAAAACAACATTTTTTTTGTTTTTTAACTTAGCAATTTCACTTACATGTAAGTTACCGCTATATGCTGAGCTATCCTTTAGCTTTTAGCCGGTCTGCTTTGTTTTGTTTTAACGTCTGAATATGCTGTTCTCTTTTTCTCGAAACCGCTTTCACATCGTACCGTTGACCTCAAAAAATTATTTCCCGATCACTAATTTCCATAGATTTTTGGTCGATGCATTCTTTCTCATTCTTCTGGTTTCCATGCAGTTTGCTCAATGTCTACCGATGTTTGTCTTTTCTTGTAAAGAGATTAAGCTGTTGTCAGCACAGAGTGTAATTCATGGCTCGAATTACTGAAGTGCCATGACTCTTTTAGTGGCGAATGCTGACACTGTCATCGGCTAAGCTATCACAAAACAAAAATTACAAATATAAAACTCGTGCTGACTGAAAGTAAGTCTTTTCCTTTTTCAAACTTTGTTTTGCCATATGCTAGGTTTCTCCAACTAAATGTTTAAACATGACATGGGTCGCTACTGAGCTTTCATTAAAAAATCTCTTTGCCCCCCGGCTTGAACAGGTCGCGTGTTTGACAGAAAAGCGGGTGGTGGTCGCTTCCAAGAATAACTCAAGGTCACGCTATTTTAAAGTCTTGCTACGTTTCAGTCAAATTTGCCTACTCGCCAACGACGAGAGTAACTAGACGCACGATTTTTTCCAGGCTGAATTTTCTGACTCGGGGTTAAATGTTGGAAGAAGGGTCTTCGTTTCGCAGCGTTTCTACGCCGAAAATGCCGGGGAAAGTGCCTCGAAACTCATGACTCCCAGAAGAAACGAGATCCGTCGTGGTAAGTATAGGATCTAAGAATAAATCAGTTCCTTTATTAATATAACAGCATCATTTATACACAGATTAGAATAACATCTTGACTATCGTACTATTGGAGAATTAGTGCCGGATAGCGCCGATGTCCTCAAAAAAAAATTACTTGAGTCAACTCGACAAAACATATAAGCTGTTATTAATCTTTTGAGTTTTATTGAAGCATGAGGCAGTTTAACATGTAATATCTAGAATTGTATCAAGAAGAGTAAGTAGCCTTTATAACTCCGACGGACCCAGTATGGTATTCAGCCAAGCTTGCGCCTAGACAAATTTTGTTTTCATTCAACAAATTATGCCTTCGAGTAGTCTAATGCGTGAAAAAATTTCCTCGCCTGGCATAGTAATTAATTCCTTCATTCTATCTAGTGCTAAACGCGATAAATGGTGCAAACTTATTAACACTTTCTTGATCATACCATTGTCGTGTGTCCAACTCAAGAAATTTCTTGATTTCAACTCTGCTCAAGTTTTTATTACGATACTAAAGGAAGCAACTTCGATAAAAGGACTTTATTTGTAACGGCAGGAAACACTGGCACTCCAGTGGTTTGATTGACAGGTTCCTAACTTTAATATGTATTCGATATTCAAAGACGAAGCCGCCTCTTTCGTTCACACATCACAAGATACAAATAAACCTGGAAAGTTTTGGAATAAATCGAATGAGAAAGGAAAAAATTGTAGTGGAAAAGAGTGAGAGAACATGTAAATTTTTTAAATTCACCACGTGTGAGACAGATGAAGAAGAAAAACTGAGAGCGGCAATTAAAACGTTATCATGGAAATTAGTCGAGAAAAGTTAAGTTCGACTCATGGAAAAACCTTGTTGAACCAAGTAATTTTGTCCAGACGTGGTCTAACCACAAGACTATTAATGTATAAAAACTGACAAACGAGTAGGCAGGCTTAGGCTTCGTTTTAGAGCCCTGCCATCACCTGTTTTATTCTTTGTTCAAAGCGGTCAGTAGAAATCCTCGCTGTTTTTTTGGGTTTTCCCCACTCCATGCTCCTCTCGTATGTGGATCGAATTGCCAGTATCATCGACAATCGGTTTTCTTTTATCTAGAACGTTTGTGTGTATCTGCCGGAGTACAACAATTCTGCCATATCACGGCAAACAATTTCAACATAATAAACCTTTTTTTTCCACTGGTGTATTTATTGTTTGTGAATTTTTAAAAAGTTATTTATGAATATAGATATATATTTCTTCTTAGTCACAACACAACCTATTTACCAAACTGTGCAAATATAGCTTTTTCTTTTTTCAGCTAAATTGTATGGTTGTCAATGAAAGGTGTCATGTCTACATGCCAATGTTCCTATCCTCGTTAGAATGTGTAGTCTCCTTCTATCCTCGTCTACGAAGCCCTACGCCGAGCCTCTATAGCCAAAACAGTGATTAACATTATGAGTCTCCCTACTATATCTTATTACTGGTTCTCGGTTCTCATACATTTTCATTTCCATACACAGTTCATTTTCTTTGGGAGAATTTGGCCAGATAATTTTTACTACAAGAGGTTAGGAACAAAACTTAATTGAGGCCATGAGAGAGAATTAAACAAATCGTTTGAAGGCTACGTTGGGTATTGATGCCGTAATGTCCCATGCCAGCCGAAATGCTTTTTATTATAGGAACATTGACATGTACTGGGAACTAAACCACTCGTAGATTCCATACGCCACTTCATCCGGGACCCGAGTGAAGTATTTTCCGTATTTCACCTTTGTGAGTGTCGTATCGTTAAATGACGTCAGGATTCCCGCCTTTGCTTTTGTTGAATTGGTCTCCATATAATAAAAAGAACATTACACGTTGGCTCGAAGATATGAATTTTATGTTCTCGTGGCAAGAACAATATCTCACTCGTTCGCTTCGCTCACTCGTGAGATATTGTTCTTGCCACTCGAACATAAAATTCATATCTTCTCGCCACCGTGTAATATCCTCTGTATATGTATCTCATTATGGCAAGCCTAATTTAATTTTTCTAAGAAAAGTTAGACACCTTTGGAACACGTCATTTGCCAGTGGTTGGCGTGGATATAGCGTGATTTAGGTTTCGTTATCTTTCGGTTTCTGGCTCAGTTTAACGGATATAGATGCGAACTTTATTGCAAAAGGTTTACCACTGAAGAAAGTAGCCACCGAACAAGGGTAGCTTATAGCGCGTTCCTAATTAGGTGACACGAGGAAAGACACAAGAACAGACTGTTGATCACGTTCTAAAACAAATAATAACGGGTGAGGTTGAATTCCTTACGGAAGACAATCATATGCAGACAGGAGCTCGAGCTCCTGTCACACGTGGAAAAATCTTTTGCGCACGCGTACATTTACGGCGTTTGTCCAGCAACTATTGATATTGGCGATCACGCGCGACCGAAAAAAAAACCGAGCTGGGGGAGCTGGAGAGAGAATTACAGGTGGGAAGCGTTTTGTTTCATAAAAGAGTTTTCGCTTCTTAGTTTGATCCATTTAATTTATAGAGCTATTTACGACGAAAAACAAAATTAAAGAAACCACTCATTGCTGTCTTGGTGTAACCTTGGCCTGCTGTGTGTCGGTTTACGGTTTGAAGTACATGCAGACAGCCAGACTAGAATGGCTTAGAATGGAAGTGTGCAATTTATATGGACCAAGTTTTCGTAATTATACATGCTTGAAATAATGATACATCCAGCCCCTGTATATTCGTAATATTACTATACCATTTAAGAGAAACTCAACTCAGAAACCGATTTCAGTCTCTCCCTTTTGGAAAGGCAATATACGTAACGTTTGATCCTCGAGGTGCAGGGTGTAAGAAATGTTTGGCACTTTTCTAGCCAGACAATATAGCTAAAAAAACACGTGAACAGCTCATTAGCTGCCCTCAAATCTCTTCATAAGACTCGGTTACATAAGCGACTGTTTGTCCTTGGTTAAATACAGAAAACCGTTAACGGAAGCGGGAAAAAAAAATTGTCTGACTGAAAACAAATCTTTAAAGCTCAGTGTTAAGAAGAATTTTTTCTCCTTTTTTTTCCTAAAAATGAACTCGAGAGACTCTTAAGTTTAAAAAAAGTACCTTAGTACACGCTATTTCAAACCTGGTCCACTCTAATTCATCAACACAATGTGCAATTATAAATTAAAAGCTTTGAAAGGGATTGCCATATGAATATTCATTTACCCAAGCCGACTTGACCAGAATTGGCGCCTCTTGCACGCAATGTTTAACTATGGTTCAAATCTTGGTATTTTGGTACTGTGACCCAAGCGGCCAATTTAATACACCCTTTTGGGGAGACCTGAGCATTTTGGGGCTTCCAAAGTCAGTCTCTCAGCCGTAAATGTTGCACGAGTTACACCCTACCTATTGCTTGATTTTTGTTTCAATTGTTCACACTTGTCTGACAATATTCCAAACCAGACACAATCGTGTCACTGTTGTTTTCCATTATTTTATGCAGGTGTGCTTTATGGCTTGGAAATTAAGCGAGGCCAATGTTTCCTGCGGTTTCCTGCCTTTGACGATCTGAAAATCAAACCCTGCAAAAACGCGATGTCTTGAAAAAAAATTATTCCTTCAGAGATTTTTATATCAGATGCGCCAGAGGAACAATCGTTTATTCATCAATACATGTGACGGACTGATAACAAACTGGTCGAACTTGTTTTTTTTTGTTTGAAATCCGATATTACTCTTTGCAATGGTTTTCAGGATATTTCCTAATTTTACTACAGTACATTGTGCGAGTAGCCAGGAATCGCATAAAAGAACCCTCCTCCCGCCAGAAAAAAAAACCAGACTTTTCCGGTTGTAAAAGTTCATACATCCCGAAACCTTGACTACCGTACCAAGCTCCAAACTTGAAATTTATTTGCTGAAGTCTATAGTTAGCATTAATGGTCATTTGTACAACAATAAATTTATCTTTTTTCCTTTTATGTATCGTACGGCTCCAGTATTCCTTCTATTTAAATCACAAGATCGGGTCATGAGCTCTTGGATCGTATATTTTCCCCAACTCCCCTTTTTGAATTTGATCGGACATATAAAAGAGAAATTAAAAACCAATCAGTGCTTAAATTTAGTTTGACTGGTTTCTGTTCCGTTTCTTTTTCTGGAAGCTCTGCTTACGCGTCACTTGAGTTTATGCCCGTGATCGATATTTCAATACGTAATGATTGCGTGAACTTTTATGTCAACATCGCATGACATTGTCCTTTTAGGTGTAAAAGAGAGTTGGAAAGTTCTTGGACAGCTCTTTCCTTCAATAATACTGCTAAGAGGTGTCTTAGCACATAATCTATTCTTGGAACTTTGCTTGGATCACTTGCTCTGGGCAAACAGATCACGTATTTTTTAAAGAACTTTTTGATCTTTGCGTGACGTGAGTTCAAGGTGGGCGTGACAAGATGATTTTTCCGGTGCGCATAAATCTGATGGAAATACTAGAACTACGTATCGTGTTCGCGATCTAAAATAAGATATAATTCCATTTGACTCAAAAATATCGGATAAGGAATCTTTTCTTTTTCGAATTTTTTCAATACTCGCTTCGATATTGCACAAATGGGATAACACAACAACCAGTTATCAACTAAATGTCTATGGCTAGCGTACATAACATAATTCACATGAATGAAGGAAGAAAATAGGCTGCTGTCAGTGTTTTTTGTCTATTATTGACTCAACACTTTCTTGTCAGTCACGTAACGTAACCATTCTGAAGTGACGCTTCTGCTTAGACAAAAGGAGCTACAAAACAAAGACAGCCAACCTCTATAATAATCAAGTAATCAAGTAGTACAATAACTGTGCCTCACAGCGTCTCGTGAGTTCTTCAAAGAAACACCATTCTGTAAGAATATAATTAGCATTGCGACTCACGTTTGAAACCCCAATTGCGCGTCAAAATGATGAGATTTCATGGACGTTACGATGTAACATTTTGTCTGGAAAAACAGCCTGGTTTGATAAATATAACCAGAGTCGAATTTCGCGGATGAGTGATTTGATGTGCGTTCAACCTTCAGCGTGACTAAAAACGTGAAACACTGGTGGAACTAAAACACAATAGCAAACCACTCGTATGTGACGGGCTTTTCCTTTGCCTTGCTTTTCACATGCAAATTTTGAGGATTGTTATACCGGGCGACGAATTGTAAATATTGCATAAATTATCTGGGTCGTCTTAAAACAAACCAATTATCATGTCTGTTTCACGTGCCCAGCCAATGGCATCGTTTCTTTTATAACCCTAGTCAGTTGCTGGCCTTGATCAATACCAGCTCCGTACAATGTGCATGTCAATCATTTTGCTGTGGGGTCGCGGAATCGGGTCCACTCAATCCTTAACTATAGATTCGTCAGGTTTTCTGGATTGTAAAGTCCTCTCAATTTAAATTTTTTTCACGGCGATATACTCACCGAGACGGCATCTATCCGTGTGTAGCGAGTCGTGACTTGAACGAGCAAATTTGCACTGGTTTCATTACGTGAAATCATTTATAAACTTCAATGGCTGGCCGCGCAGTGTCTCGCGAATTCGCTGTCGACAGTTTGAATTTTACGTTGTAGTAAAGGAAATAACAGTACTTTAGCCAACCTGGCGGACTCCGAATTCATGGATGTAAACGCGAACAGTAAGCTTAAACGGAAGAAGAAAACCCATGGGTTAGTATCGTGAGAAGTTTGATGGTTGGTGTTTCGTGTCGGTGTGAGAATCGTGAGGTGGAAAACGCTCGATTGTCCGACTTGAGCCTGGACATGGTGTGATGTTTGTGTGGTGTATTCTCACCTAAAATGTGACCGTGGTTTTGAAAAATATGCTGCTTGTATATATTTTATGGGACAAGACTCATCAGAAGTAAGATAGTCATTGCTAAATCTTGTTTTTTTAACCGTGTTTTCAGGCCTGGGAACCCGTCGAAACGACATCGAGATCGACTTAACGCCGAACTGGATAACCTGGCGAGGTTGCTGCCGTTCCCTGAGGAAATCGTCACGAAACTCGATAAAATTTCTATTCTCAGACTCACAGTGAGCTATTTGAGGGCCAAGAGTTTCTTTCAAGGTAATTAATGTTTTACATTCATTCTTGTCTCGATATGCCTGTTGGTTTACCTGTATCGCGAATATTTTCTTTCTTTTCGAGACATTGTGGTGTTGGTTGCTACCATGAATTTATTTTTTCCCTTGTGGATTTAAATTTCACAAATTTCTCAACCCGGGAAATTGCGGAGTTTCTTGCATTTTATGACATTTGAAACTGATAGATTAACCTTAACTGGTAGAAGTACCGACGTAAGTTTAGACGAAATGAAAAACTGATTTATGAAGGATATTTATGAGTCGTGTTAGCGAACACGACAGCGTTCCGACTGTTTATTAAACGTTGGCCACAAATTGTGTGGCTGCTTTCCAAACGTAAACAGAATTTAACGGAAGAGGATCTCCTTAAGCTTTCTGATTATTCCACAAGACTAGAGGGCAGAAAGGTCATCCGTGATTGTCTTATTATAAACCTTTTTCTGGGGTTGTTAGGTCTATCTGGATCTGCGAAAATCAGCGAGAAAGGGTTTTCAAATTTATTATTTTTTAAAAGCTGGGATTTCCAGCTGCATCAAGTAAAGAAAGCATTGTTTGGATATGTGTCTGACACAAAGTAGACTGCTTACATCCAAGGGGTCTTCTTTTTGGCAGATCTAAATAAAAGCAGTGATTATGTGTTTGTGCCATTGAAACGCACCTCTGGAAAATTCAGGAACGTGACTCTAGTCAGGGTCGGAGTTGAGAGTGTCTAGTGGTTGGCTAAAGGGAAATTTTAGTCAAAACATTACAAGCAATGGCATTCAAGTTTTATTGAGTTAAATCAACGCTTGACAGTGATATCTGACAAATACAAGATCCTATCGTGTCTTCTACAAACTAAAAGCTGTTGCCACTTTCCTTTCTCCTCGCCGTCAGCGGATCTTTGTTTTCGACACACAGGCAGGTTTAAACTTTCAAATTTTCATTTTTTTTCGGTGGCTTTTTACTCTATTTGATTCCAATACAACGTTATGAAAGGGCAAATAATAAAATCGGCCAAAAGCTATTGATAGATGTAGTTGTTTGTTTTTTGGCGCGACGGTTCCAAGCGTTCTTGTTCAATCAAAACCTTACAGCCTGTTTGGGTTCTCGCAAATCGATCTACGAAAATCTGCCTTGTTGAACCAGAGACAATAAATGCATTCGCTTGGCTCTACTCGATTACAGAAAGAATTTTAGAAGGGTTTTTCAAATCCTGCGTGAGCATTAGAAAGCGGAGAATACCCTGTTGTGTTAGTCGAGAATTTTCTGAATGCAAGCCTAGACGATTCACACCTTTTACATTATAAAATGCATTTGATGTAAACCTTCGGTCACGCAGCCTACTAAAGCGAAATATTTATTAACCTAGCTCACGCAACGAGAATTTTCGAACATGGGAAAATATAATTGTACTCCATGCTGTGCCCAGTTTTACTTCTTCATTCATGACAACGAAATCTACAGGTTTTCAAAGCAAACCGGTCGACGTTGCGTGTCCGTCTAACAGAGGGAGATCATAAATGATAAATAGTCCTTTTTCCTTTAGCGATTCTCGGTTTTTGTTTGAGTGAACACATCACGGTGGGATAGCTTTCTTTGTGGAATTCGTTACCCTTGACCTATACGATTCCTGTAGGTATAAATTGTTTACTCTTTTGGTATTCAAACAATCGCTTCGTCTCCAAGTCAAGGTTCAGTTCATCGGCTGTAAACTGCGCGGGCGATGGTCAGTATTATACTACTTTTAAAGCCTTCAACTAAAGCGCTTTTATAGTTTTATGTAGCAGTGATACATATAAATTGGTTCACTTTGCTTATTCCACGAAAAAAAAGTGGCATTGATAACGACAGATGCTTTTGCAAACTCCCAGACCAGAATGAATAATTTCTACCTTTTTTATGCTCGTTTGTGGTGTTCAATAAAGCCCGTTTTCTTCCCAGTGTGCCACCTGATGTGCAACGTTCTAAAGACGAGCGCTTGACACATAGGACATAATTTTTACTCTCCACGTGAAAGCAAATGTTAACCAACCGTCCTTAATCTATAAATGTGGTGCTCGGTAAACAATATTGTTCGCTTTAAGTTCGCATTTTTGCATATAAATGGTTTACGTGGATTTGTTTCAAGTGAAGCAATGTACGGACGTACTTTATAGAATAAGTCGACTCTTTGTGCAGGTTCGCTTACATTGCCACCCGTATGTTGGTATAGCAGCAGACGCAATCTCTATAATCTTGCTCGTGTCAATTTTGCGCTCAGCCATAGTGTTAGGATTCAAATGGCACACCTTTTTTCTCTGTGATTCTTTAGAAATTCGCTGTACATGTAAGACTTGTAGTCATGGAATCGGAAATATAAGTAAAGCAGGAACAGTGAGTTTGAAATCAAAGGAGCCATATTTGCTAACTGGTGAATCGTGTTGGTATTTCTGGAAGACACATGCATTACCCGACGTGGTACTGTACGACACGTACTTAAAGCAATCACCGCTTTGTTATTATGCGATACCGGAATTTAATAATTTGCTGCTGGAATTTTATGGCAGAGATTGAAAAAAAAACACATCAGCCTTGTAATTAAGATCGGTGCAAATCTATCCTCGGGTATTTTTAACCTTGTAAGATTTGTAGTGAAACTTTGCAAGTTTCAGTACGCTTTTTACGCAACCAACCCATCTCATTTACAAGTGTAATCACTGTTTTCACACCCCAAATGCCTAGAAAAATTTGAATATGAACAGAAAATTCATCTCTTCCCAATTTCTGGTTGCTTTAGAAGTCCTTTAACTGACACGAACTCTAGAAATGTCTTTATAACAGCTGAAATTAAATACTTGCACTTTGCGACTTCTGTCAATACGGTAAAGTGCTTGTTTACAGGCTTCGACGCTGTGATGAAAGCTATGATGAACTTATTCTCGGTGTTTGTTACATTTACAGTTTCGAATGGCAGACATGGGAAAGAAGAAACTTGTGAGGAACTTGTCAGGGAGGTTGAGGGAAACGGTGTCTTCTCACAGCTCTCTCTAGAGGTGAGGAGAAAAAATGATTAAATCTATGGAGAGCTATAAATTGCTCTGAATGACAGGGCATCGAGCTTCTTGTGGGTCTTGTAGGATGTCATTGTTCGTAACTTAAACCTGTGTAAAGTGCATGTGACATGGTTTTGACTTGCAGCAAAAATAACAACTTGTCAACAGTATGCAAATTGAAGTGAACCTGAACATTATGTATTTAAGTAAGGTCAGAGAAACAGAGCGACATAGACACCTATAATAAAGCTGATTGGGCAAGGCAGAAATGGACAACTACTTTTTTTGAAGGCCTATATTCTATAAAACACTGAAGTTTCAGTTTCTTACAATACTTTAAATTCTTTTGCATTAAAAAGCCAATATGGAAGTATTTTATCTTTGGAAGCTGATCTTGGAGGGCTTGTGTTGCCCCTCCCCTTATGTCTCCCCTCCTCATTACATTAATTGCTTTTGACCTTCAGGGCAAATTTGATTGTTTTTTAAAAAGTCTGAGATTGTTTAAACTGGATTTTTACAATTCCTTCAGGTTCTTAGTAGCTAATGAATATTAGTGTCCTAAAGAAATGGCCACTGTTCATTTTTGTGACAGTTGCTCATTATCATTTTCATGATGACATTGTAGGAACCCTTGATCTTCCAAATTGCTCAAGCAATTTATGTCCTTGTCAGTGTTACACAAGGGTGAGGGAATCCTTGAATCACGTACAACCGTAATGATCTTCACCACAGAATAGTGACCTCCAATGTGTTACACATATAGGACTACTATATTTCTGATTTATGGATGCACGTGCCAGGATAAACTTAAGATAAATTGCATTTTTGTAAGAGTCCATGACATGAAATATTTTTTGACTGTCAAGATTGCTCATTTGAACTTGTATGTTCAAGAGGTGGCAATGTTTACTGCTTAGAACACACTTGAGAGATCAAAGAGCTCTGATTGAAAGGAACTGATATACAGGATCGTAGCCACTACATACCCACATATATACCTAACTTACAAAATACTCGACCTTCTCCATGTTTTGATTTGTGAAACTGTCTCTGGAAAATGCTGGAATTGCATTTCTGAGCTCCTTAACACAAACATTTCGTAGTTGGCATGCTGCCAAACCTCCCTAACATCACTCAAATGTTATCTGTGGTGCATTTGTTTTTTCCTGTGTTAAAGTCGACCCCCAATTTTTGAGGCCCAAAACTAGATTTTCTTAGTTTGCAGGTAAGGATTTCTTGGAAAACTTGCATTTCTTAGAATTTTCTTTTAGCTCTTACAGATATGTGAAGAAATACCTGCAAGTTTCCTTGGAAAGTATGAGTAAGCTTACTATGGCATGTATACGAGCAATTTGACCCAGTTTAACAACACATCTATGTGGACTTTTTGAGGATAATTTTTGTAAAATGCTCACAAATCAAACATAAGGATTTCAAACAAACTCTGTTAAGTGTGAGGAGATAAAATGTGGTTTATAAGACAGGCAATCACCAAAGAAGCTTGGATTTCAAGATTTGACCCATGTATATAAGTTGAGGGTGAATTTTCAGACTGATATTTAGGTATTTAGGTCTTGCAAGATTGACTTATACATGGGAAAATATGGTACTTCATGGGAAATGCACACTACTCTGACTGATTGGCTTATCCCTTTATATTTACATGCACTACCCCATAAGCATGCTATTTGTCAGCCCAGGAATGTACTGAGGAGCTAGGGATCACTGTTTGTTCTCTCTCTTTTTTGGAGTAGGGTTAAAAGGAAGCATTATAGTGCAAGTGCTTGAATTCTTATTGTGCAAGTTCTATGTGTTATTTATGAAAGTAATGTAACATGAGCATGAGACCTTGAAAAAATCCGAGTGCCAATAGGATTTGGACCCATGACCTTCCGAACACTGGGCAGATGCTCTATCCACTGAGCTACGAGAACTCATGGAGAGGTCATTTATCTGAGTTCTTACATGACATGCGTCTCCTGCCTCTGCAGAATTCAGCAGTGAATATGAAATAAAGAGTGTTAAATGAGTGATGGTGAAATTGTAGCTCGGTAAATATATATGTGAAAGTAACATAACACGAGTGTGGGATCTAGAAAAAATTTGAGTCCCAATAGGATTTGAACCCATGACCTTCCAAACACCGGGAATGTTTAATTGAAGAAGTCTTGTACAAAGGCTTCTGACTTTTTGGGAGTTTGAAGCAGTCATAGTGTCACTGGAAGCATTTCATTTTCCTAGATGGCCAACAACCTGCTAATTCAAACAAATTGGGATAAACATGTAACCAGGTTATATTATTTAAAGGACAGACTCCTCCTGGTGTTATGTACAATACCTTGTTATGGTCACTTGTTGAAAGGAGTGAATTTTTTAGCATGTGCTTTTTGTCTGCTTCAGGGTTTGTCCGGCTCAGTTTTTGTCTGGCCCAGTTCTTTTTTGATTAATAATGATGAATTTTTGTACATTTACCATATTTCCTGTTTTGTACACTTGTTTGTTTGTGATATTGATTTTAATTCATGAATAATTATTTTGTTTGAAAAGGTCAGTCAATGTTTATGTATTGCCTAACAAGTTTCTTGCAGCTCATACATTGTATTGTGACTATTTATTTGAAGTCAGACTTTAGGCAACTAACAACTTTGTGAGTAGTCTTGCTATCGCTGAGATAAAACTATAATTGTCTATACACTGTACTACCAAGTACTTTCTTTGTTGCTGCTTACAGTTCTTTTCCCTGTAGATGTTTTTGGAATTTTTCTTGCCTTGTGTGACCCAAGAAATTGTTTGCTATGGAAAATCTTTCTGACTGCTGTTGTCATTTTAATCCAGTTAGCAGCTAATTTTACTAGTAGTGATTAGTGATTCATTTCTGATGAGCTTTGTTCTTCTTTTTCAGGCTCTTGATGGATTCATTGCAGTTATAACACAAGATGGACAGTTGTTTTATGTGTCTGAGAATGTTCGTGACTTTTTGGGTTATTCTCAGGTGAGCTTCATATTTTATAAACTGTTTTGTTTTATAGGCCATGTAAATTTGACCATATTAACAGGGTGGCCATTAATTAACAGGGTAGGGTCAAATTCCATGTCTGCTCTATTTTAAGTGATGTCTTGCAGCCACAAAAAATGTCTGTGATGTGATGTTTTGCAGGCACTTCTAAACAACCGTTCTGCAATAACCATTCAAAATGCAGGTATAAATTTAAAAAAAGTTGAAACTTCAAACTGTTCATATACAATATTAACAGTGGAAAGGTGAACATACACTAACAGGTTCAAGTGGCTGTATTAACAGGGTAAAATTAGAGAGGATTTTGGGGGTTGGCATTTCAGAATGTGGCCATATGCCATATTAAAGGGGTGGCCAGATTAACAGGATTTTCTCATCAGAAAATGTAAGGGTGTTTTTCCTGGGCAAAAAAGACTGGTGGTAATAACGAGGTGACCATATTAACAAGGTGATTATAAGGCTGGGTCACTGTATCTGTCCAAAACAGGGACAGGATAGCAAAATCTGTGCTATCATGGAAACAAAAGGAGACTTACTATGTTAATGCCTTTTTGCAACACCAAGATTTTGTGAAAAACAGTCAAAAATTGATGGACAGTCAGATTGTAGCTGTCTGAAAAATTTTTTTAAAAATTGTTTCAAATATTAGTTTACTTGCAGTTAACTAATATTTAAGAACAAAATTTTATTAATTGGTTTTACTGAGTGTCACTCTGTGGTTGTAGGCTGCTGTCATTCACCAGAGCATGTTCAAGTTTTTACACATTGATGACCAGGATATGGTAAAATCCAATCTGGCCTGGCCAAAGCTTAATGGCAAAAAGATTAAAATGGTAAGTGGACATTCTATAATGCAGTGTATTGCTACAGTAACTGAAAGTTTGATGAACTTACATAAAGTGTTGTTAAACTCTGGGTTACCTTTAATTTGTTGCCATGCTCATTGTCATTGTTATTGGGATTATGATCCCCGTCATCATCATTACAGTCAATTTTTGCATTATAGCAGATGCTCTCAGGACCATTATTTGTTGTGTGTATTTGTGAGAGTCCTCAGTGGTTGGGTGTGATGAAAATGACCTGAGTTTTGGTTGCTGATTTTTGCATACAACATATACTGCTATACTGCTAGTTTCTGTTTACTCTTACTATATAATCATGTCATAACTAAAACACTAGGTATATACTGGTGAACATTTCAAGACTGCAGAATAACTTATGTCATTCAATAAGTCCAAGTTTGTGACCACACAAGCTGCCCACAATTCCATAATAGTGAGGGTCCTTTTAGACTCTCACTTTTACAGAATTGCTACATATATTTTTTACAAAAAAACATTTGAATGTGTCATCTGGTGGTGAAACCTCATTCCACAACATTGATTTTGATGAAGGATTTTTTCAAATTTCAGAGAAGTGAAGAGAAAGATGGTGAAGTATCAAGTAATGACATAAAAACAGGTGACTGTCTTATAAATACAATTGAGCAAGTTATTTTTTTTTCTTTCTAAAAGAAGCCTCTCATTGCAAACATGGCCATTCATGTCATTGAATACTTGTATGTGTTTTATAAATTTTTTGTGTATATTTTTCACCTTTAAGTCCTGTAGATTTAATGCATATTACATAATTCCTTGGCTCACAATTTATAGAAACATCTCTATAAAGCATGGAATTTGTTTAAATTTTTTGTTTTTCCACAACTGTGAATGTTGCATTCTCTATTTTCCAATTGCCCATAATGCACTCTCTGCCCCCAAATTTTGCATAAACTGTTGTTGTGAAATACTCTTGGGAGGTCTGAATATTCTCAAGAGTATTTCACAACAATAGTTTATGCAAAACTTGGGGGACAAACAGAGTGCATTATGGGCAATTGGAAGATAGAGAATTTGCCCCTGTTATGGCCAACTCATAGGCTCATGTTTTGATATTTTAAGAGATATTGATCATTTTTGGTGATTGGATTGGTCAGAGTACGATAAATTTTCAATACTACATCTAGGGCTGGTTTTACAAGCTAACATCTATTAATTATATTTGTTTATTTTGTTTATTCCTTCTACATTTTTGTGAAGGTTCAGATGACAGTGACAGTCTTAACCGTTCATTTACCTGTCGCATGAAGTGCACTCTGAATCATGGTGGTGGTTTTTACAAGGTAATTACTGCTCGGGTTATCACATGTACCTGTATGCTTCTATTTGAAGGGGTAGGTCACTGCATGTTATGCAATGCTGTTACTTATTTTTGGGAGAGTACAATGTATTTTTGCTGTGATGTTAAAACATTTTTCAATGAGGTGGAACTACTTTTTAGTAGAATGTCAAATGAACCATTCATTGATTTCTTTCCTCTTTGCAGCTATTCAGATTATCTGGCCGTCTGAGAGAAATCCACACTCGCAAGCGAGACAGCCAAGTTGTTGAGTATGGCATTTTTGCTATTTGCTCACCAGCAAGCACTACACATTCGCACCATGCAGCATCAAGCATTAAAAAAGAGGTTGCCTTGACTGCCCAGAAGAGACTGGAGAGATCCAACAGTGAACCAGTTTGTGTCAGGTACATGTATAAAGCTTGTGTTGTGACAGAATATCAATTTATTGAAAACTTGCTGCCATGTAGTATTGGGTTGCTTAGGTGAATTATCTCATAGCATTTGCCAGTTGCAACCTATTTCATATGCACCGGCGTGACCCCACAGTTTCTCCTTACAGTTGTAGACTGTTGGTTATTGACCTTTTGAACCCTTGCAGGCAAGTAGCAATGGCAATTTCATGGTTGTTCACAAATCCTAACTTACAGTAGTGCCCCTCTTAATGAAGTGATAGCATTCCATGAATGTTGACAAATCCCAAAGGCCATGACACTCATCTGTTGTAACAAACAAGTCTTGTATATTTTCATACAAAGGATGGCCCATGTAGTATACATGTTAACTACCCAGGGTTGTGGCTCCCCAAAAGTGGTGACTCCCCCTCCCTTAAGCAATAGGAAAAGGCTGTTAAATTCAAAATAACTAACTTTGGTTATGATTACAAGTATCAAACTGGAAATAATTATGTATTTACATTTGTTGTTTCCTTTTCCTTCTTGTGGTGATTAGGAGAACTGGTTTGCCTTTGTCAGGCATGTTACACTCTATGCCCATCAGCCGTCATTTCTCAGTGGCTGACACTCGCTCTGCTGCTGTCAGTCCTTTAGAATCTCCTACAACATCTACTGACTCGGGTCACCCATCCCCTGATTCCAGTCAAGGGGGAAAGATGTTATTGACAGACTCAGACATACGAAGTGACAGCAGTGAAGTTTCTCCACCGTCAAGCAGCAACTCCCAGGATGTCGATGGCAGGCTGCTAGCTTCTGATCGCCTAATGTCTGCCATCAACAACCCATTCATGAATGTCCATGGTATTGATCGCAAAAGAGCCGCCCACTTCATGGAGTCCATGAAGGCTGAAGATAAAGACCCAACGAAGAAGCGGTCTCGCAGTTTGGCTGATGCCAGTGAGCTATTCCTAAGAGATGGTGCAGATCCCAGATCCTTGTTCTTCCGAAATAACCTACCCTCTATTCCTGAAGTTAAAGTGGAAAACAGCAAGAAAACTGAGGAGTGTTCACATGAAATGCCCATTAGAAGGCCACTGAACACCCCTGACAGCAGGTTAGATGCTGCTCAGGGCCTTGTGAATCTTGGCAACATGGCTTCTCAGTTTCCTGGGCTTTGTGCCTTTCCTCCTGAGTTTATGTATCCTGATGTCATGTTTCCACGTGTTGATATGCTCCATGATCTGCAGCACCTCAGAAGTCCATTTGACATCCACAATCCGTGCTGCTTTGGAACAGACCCATACTCTGCTGCCTTGGCTATGAGACGATGGCTAAGTAATCCAGACATGTTCCGTTCTCAATTAAATCCACTCTTAGCTGCTCAAGCAGGCCTTCTGACCCCAGCTGAGAGGCTACGTTTCTTGAAGTTCCCATTTGGGTACCCGTCACCATTCCCCGGTCCATCTCCATATGATCTTGGAACTGCAGCTACTGCTGCTGCAGGGCTTACAGAGAGGAACCTACCAGAGTACTCCTTGAGGAGCCTTTACCAGAATGGCCTGGGTCTGGACATGGCCAGGAGTAATGTGTCCAAAGAAGCAGAACAGCAGCATTCTCCATCCACAGAGAAAAAGGTTATGGATGTCAGCAGTTCACCAGCAAACAAGAGAAAAAGCCCTGAGCATGGTCTATCAGCCAAGAAGGATCTAGTCAACAACAGTTATGAGAAAGAGTCAGACATTGCTAAGGAGGAGTTTCTTGAAGAAAAGAAAAAGTTCGCAAAGGCTAGTAGCACCTCAGAAGGTGAAGATGATGAAGAGGAAAAAGTGGATGTGGTGGGTGGCGTCAAGCCAGCATCTGGACTGCATCAGACATTTGCTGGAATTCAGGAAGAGTTCAATAGCCGACTGGAAAACTTAAACATGTCATTTGCTAGATCCTTGGATCAAAACATGACTTGACCTTAAACAGAGTAAGTCTAAAGGGCTGATTTAGATGCTTACAATTATGATTGCTCTATGTGGCATGTTGAAAGCATGACTTGTATCCTATTTACAGGTGTGCAATTTTTTTTTGTGATGGCCATAAACAACTCTTGTCATTGGCCTTTTTTTGGCATGTCACATGCAAGTTGTAAGCTAAAGATTGTACTAAATCAGCCCTAAAATGTTTGCTAGTCATTATGAAATGCTGCACTGTAGGTGTCAAGAGAGATCTTTGGGTCAACTTTTGGTAGGCTTTACATGATGTCCTTGGTTCAATCTTCAGTTAAGAATTAAAATAACTATTACTGGTAATGGCTGTTACTTTTCCTCCTCGGCCTCAAGATGAGAAAAAAAATGGGGTCTTTTTGCCAGTCTTTAAAAAGATATTCCTCAACCAGTTTACGTAGGTGTCTGTCTGTCAGTCTGTCTGTCTGGCTATGTGTTCTTCTGTTTGTTTTCTGATATTGTGCTTGTATGTGCTTGATGACATTGACACAGCAAAAGTAGTCAAAGCCATGTTTCAATTTAAGACCCAGAGATCTTTCTTACACCTTTAGGAGGCATTTGCGTTTTTGAATTTATCTCATGGTCACATTTTTGTGATTTTAGTTTGTGATCAGAGAAGTAGTTTGATTTCACTTAAGTAGATAAACAGAAACAGTGAGGATTAGCAAGTAGTACACATGTGAGATCTGTAGGTTTAAGGATTACGGGGTTGGACTCAAGGCCTATTTGGGAGGCTTTGTGTATTGCAGGCATTATGATTGAGTGGTTCAGTGATTAGGAATCTTTGTGACTAGTCATAGAAATGTACTGGGAATACATGTTTCTCCTCAAGCAATTGTATACTTTAAATATGATTAGTAACTGTTGGGCTAGTAGGTTAGGGATTTAAATAAATACCCAGTCAATAGGTTTGGATTTGGCCCCGCCTTGCTGATTAAGGCGTGGCAGACATACCACATGTACTTCTTAGCCTAGGTCCCAGGTCTTAGATATTTTGTCTGCAAAGTACTGGGTACCAAGGCACATATTCTGCATTGCTCAGGCAATGCATTGGGGATCAAATGGTGGAAAGAAATAGAAAAAAGCTCCCTGGTAAACTGAGTGTTTTGTCCAAGGAATTTGGACCGGCAGGTGCATCTCAATTTACAAGAGAAAAAGATTTTGGTCAGGGATTGTTGGGAAGAAATGTTGGAAAAATGAATGGACCAACTTAAGTCTGTTTTGGGGGAAAATGATTTAAACTCCCATTAAACCACTTGTGCTTCTTATTATGACAGCAATGATTGCTGTTGGCTACCAATCAGAGCGACCAATGAATTCGCTTAAGATTGCAGTATCTCAATGAACAATTCAAATTGTTCAATTTATCAATGAATATCTCCTGCACCAGTTGACTACCAACTCCAACCTGTTGTAGGAAAAAGATCATCGCCCGACATAGCGGGCTCGGTTTTTTAAGAGAACGTGCCTCTTTTGTTTGTTTTGTTATTTTTGTTACTAATCCAAATTCATCAGCCCTTTTGAAAAACCCTGTTGTCTTCATGGTAATTTGTGGCCTGATAATGGGATGATTTTTGTTAAGAGCATGGAAGATTGGGTCATCTTTTGTAATGAGTTAGTTTTATTGCTGTAGTTTTAGAATGCAGCATTTTCACTACAGCTGAGATATTTGCATGTACAGAGCAGAGCCCTGTGTTTAGTCAAAGTAGCTTTCATACTTAATAAAATGTAGCTAGTGTCCATAAGTAATCTGACATTTTGTCATTTTGTTTTGTGTGATCATGTAGTATCATTAGAACCAGCATATTTATGCAGTATTCATTTACAAATTGTGGAGCTCATAGTTAGATTTTAAAGCTCCGATGAAAGCATTTTCTTGCATTTATAGTTACTCCGCAGGCGTAGCTTACTTAGCAAGATACATTCCAGCAAGAAGAAATTGTAATAATCAATCAGTGGGAATCTTGAGACCAACAAAAAATAACATTCATGATTTCTCTACTGAACTGTACAATGCAGTCTTAATTATTGCTCATTGTATGATAGGTATAATTGTATTCATAACAATTTTGAAAGTGAAGCCTACTTGTTGCTAATGTAATTACTTCCAAAAGTAGTGATTTTTTTGACCTCGCCACCTACACGGAAATCCTTTCAAGTGTCTCGAGCAACCAATCACAAGACACATAAATGAGAGCAAAACCCATTTGTAACGCATGTAAAACGCAGTCGCCGCTGTAGATTTTGTAGGTTTCCTCATTTCCAGATTTCTTTAGTTAGAGTTGTGAACAGGTAGCAATTCGGATATTCTGTTATTGATATAATTACCGCAGCACTGATTTTTGGAGACTTCTGAACATATCCTCTTGTTATTTAGGTATGACTTTGTGAAATATTTTTTTGACTACTTGTTACAGGTATGCATGTAGAAGTCCTTCCTTTTGCTCTCTGGTCACTGCTCGCCTTTCTTTAGTGTTTTTTTTTTCAAAAATGTTTAGTTTGTTTTTGTAGCCTTTTGTAATGTTTTGTTGTTGTTGATGATGATGCAGGCAAGATTCCCTTTATTAAAGTGTAAAGAGTGGTTTTTCAGTATCACTTTTCACTCCTGCCTTAGTGTATTTAATCCATCTTTTTTGTGGATTGTGGACTGTGTTTTTTTTTGGCCTTGAAGATGAGATGGTCATGATGTAAGCACCTTGAGCAGAAGGAAGGAACGTCAATATATTTTTTAGCAGATTTAGGAAGTGGGCTGCTATATAAAGCCGAGCTGTTGTTTTAATGAGATATGTACACCACCTAGTGGTCAATCAAGTTTTGAGATTAAAAAAAAGACATTTATAGTATAGAGTATCAATATTGAATGCAGAATACAGACGACCTTGCAACTGTAGTGTGTAAGATTCTTCAGTAAAATATATATCCCTATGTATCTTCATTTACCTTATGTTTAGAAAGGGTAGACACTGTATTGTATGGTCAATAAAGCTTTTAGTGCTTGTAACTATTATGGCGTACTCTTGACTTCTTCCTAGATGGAACTCTCTCTTGTTTACAGTGGCCTTTTATCTGGCAGTGTGGAGGCTGGGGAGAGGAAAATTTAACTTGCCGTGCCCGCTCTCTCCCTTTCTTTTACCATTCCCCTCCTCCTCCTCTCCCCCTTCCTCTCTCCCCCTCTCTCTCCCCCTCCCCCTCCTCCTCTCCCCCTCCTCCTCTCCTCCTTCCTCTCTCCCCTTCACGCATCTGAAGAGTTTTTACCACGGAAGTCGGAAGCAGATAATCTCAACTGTTAAGTCGAGTCTGCGGTTAAATACAGTAACCAAATTAATCCTTCCTGCTGGTGCTCTTTAGGCCCGAAACGTTATTATTGTGGGAGAGGAGCGAGTCCAACGAAGGACAGTTATGACAATAGCTGATAAAAAATTGATAGCAGCTACGCAGATAAGAGCTCTTGTTTTAAAGCAGTTTTAACTTACTTTTCTTTCACAAAACGGAATGTTTCCTAAATTACTCGTGATAATCCAATTTTTTCAAATTGACCTCGCCCGACTGACTGAACTATGGTGTATCAGTCTTCAGCAAACCCTTGAATTGCACCTGCATTCATATCAACACCTGTGCTTGCAGGCCAGTTTTGATTTATTAAAATGTCTCTGATGTTTTTAGGCGAATAAAAAGAAAGAATTTTTATTATTATTCGGTTTCTGCGTTTTCTCCTGATATTTACATTTCCCTTTTTGTCGTTCACTATTCATGCTGAGTCCAGTCCAGTTCATGCATCTCATGGGCATGCGCTGAACATCGTTTGCAAAGTCAGGACAACGCATTTATGATGGTTTGTCTTCTCTCGCGAGTGCCACACCCATGTCTCGTCCCAATCCCTTCTAGTCTGAAATGTCTCGCCTCATTCTTATCGCTCACATCACAGAACCGACTCACCGCTGGTAAGGTCGATCGACACTCGGGCATTCCCGACCTCTTCATACGGGAATCTCTCCCTCCCCGGACTCGATGTATTTGTGAGAGGATGAGAACACCTAGGCAGAAGGCTTGCTGTTGAACAATAAGCGCAAAAAATCCGATTTTTTTTTCATAGACACGAACGAAAAACACGTAAACGGAACTAAAGATTATCGAGTGAGTTACAAGTTGTGCGTGTCGCATGGCATTAAGAAAAAAAACCAGGCCCCAGTTGTTCGAAAGGTGGACAACTCTATCCACCGGATAAATCACTATCCAGTGGATAGCGTGGTTTGTTTTGTCATAATTATCCAGTGGATAGCGATTTATCCGTTGGATAGCGTTATCCACCCTTTGAACAACTCGGGCCAGATCAAAAGGATTTTGAGCTTCATGGTTTTGAAGAGCGATGCGGAATATTCAGTTACTAGAATAGTAACAAAATGAGCCGTACGAACAATTGCCTTGTTTCTCAGACTATATTGTTCCGTGAAGTAATAAGCTTTAGTAAATTGGAAATTTTAAAATTTCGAAAGCCCTAGACAAAGAAGCCACGTACGTTAAGGGCCATTGTCAAGATAGCATTGGGCGTTGTCAGGGAGCACGTTCTAGCCTGAAAAAAATGAGGCGGAATTTTTGACGCGAAAGTTTTGCTACTCACTGAAGAGTAATACTTTTCAATTTCTCGATCTCCATTCTTAATCGCCTTAAATGGAAAACATTTTTCAGCGGTTTACAGCTAGACTTATTTTAAAAGGGAACCAGTCGCTTTAAAGAAAATAGAAAAGAAAAGGAGAATATGGAGATTGAATAAATTTGCGTTATTACGCGTACGTCTATCTTCGTGACAGAAAGAATAAGATAACTAATGTTTTAAACATACCCAGAAAATTGGTTTAGTTTGACTGAGAGAGGACTGATAAACTTTGCTACGTGGCAACTCGACGAGTTACTTGGAAAACTGCAGACAACGGCTGTGCACTATCAAAGCAAAACGCTTTCTTTAGAGAATATACAGACATGGATGGCTATAGTTTTTACCTCTTCTACTTTGCTGGCTTTATGTTTTGGTGCCAACAACTACCTCTCGTCAGGTGTGAGAGCCAGCGAAAACTTGTAATGTTGAACGCGGTGAGTAGACACATAATTTTTGATGTTACACCACAATGGGACCCGAAAAGAACTCTGAGCGAAAAGAAATTTGTTAATTATTGCCGTCGAAGTTCCTTTGTTTGGATTTTAAACCATTTCATGATGTCGGATATATAACTTTTTAGTGAATTTCTCATTTTGAAAATAAATCTAGCAGTCTTATCTCATTCTAAAAAGCCCGCCCAAAATGTTCAACCCGCATAGAAAGGTAATAATATTAAGTTAGAATAAGAAATGAAATATCAGCAAGACTTCTTAGTCCAGAACACATTCTTAGTGTTTCTTGGTCTTTTCGCACTTTTTCTCCACCCACGTGTTTTTTACAGTAACGGACCAAATTAAATTTACAATGAGTGCTGTGCAAGCAACGTTCACAGTTTTCCCTTGCTTCTTTCCATCTTTGTCACCAGCAAAGCGCTCTTTAGTAAGGTTCTTGTAAACACAGACCAAAGTTTGAATTGAATTTATTTTTTTAATCCATGCATGCAAAAATTCTTGGCCATTCCTAAAAGTGATATAAAAAGTACTGTGTCCTTTATTTTCTCACCTTACAAGTTTATAAACTTATCGCTTTGTTATGCATTCGTTGAAAGACATGCAGAAGAGTGCTTTAAAATTACAGTAAACACACTGTGTCATCTGAATGATCAAAATTTGCTTTGATGCGTGACAGCTGGGTTATAAAAATTATAAAGTTACAAAATTCTTTATCCCAGACTAAAGTTCAATGTAGTCTGTCTAATAAGGTTGTGTTGTGGGGTATCTCTTGGATAATATATTCCGCGAAGAAATAGGCTTTGGTAAACTGGAGTTATAGTCAAAGGTATTTAACAATTCTAAATATTTTATTTTAAAATTTGCAAGAGCCCTAGACAAAGAGAGCTATTGGAATGACTGGTGATTGGGCGTTGTCAGGGAGCACGTTTTTGCTTGAAAAAATGAGGCGCAGTTTTTGAAATGAAAGTTTTGCTACTATTTAGGAATCGCGTTGCTTAGGTTCTCGATCTCCATTCTAAATCGCCCCAATTGGAAAATGTTTTTTTTTTTTTGCGGGTTTCAGACTGGACTAATTTTCAAAAGAAACCATTCGCATCAAAGGAAAAAGAAAAACAAAGAAGACAGAGAATGAATTAATTTGCTTTGTTGCGCGTACGTGTCTTTGTGAAACAATTTAGTGATAAAATTAAACGATCGTAGATAGTTTACTCGCAATCTTCGTCCCGCAATATCAAATAGTACTTTACATTTAAGCTTCTTGAACATAATAAAACAAATAAAACAATCAAGATATTTAAACACAGGAGTTACGCTAAAATAATTACTATTCATGACTATTCAATTTGCTCCTTTGAGTGTCCTCATTGTCCAGTTGCACGTTATTTGCCTCCTCTTTGAGGCTCTTTTTACCATCCACTGCTAGCCACCTCTACTTCGGTGAATAGTTGTTAATTATAAGTTGTCGTGCGTAGACTCTCCAAACTCGTTCCCAGGACCTTTACCCCCAAGCCAGGTAAAGGTCTTGGAAACGAGGGATTGGACTCTCACTTCCTGTCCTGTTTTCTTTTTCCGCAGGTTTATCGTCATGGTGACCGCTCTCCTACTCATATTTATCCAAATGATCCATACCAAGAAGACGTGTGGCCGCAAGGAATGGGAATGCTAACACAGGTCAGTGCCCGAAACATTTAAAACTAAGATCATTGAAGAACAATTGTAATCACTGCAATGTTATCTTGGGTGACAAATTACTTCTTAATTTAGGTGCGAAATTCAAGCGTTAATCCCATCTGGGACTCGGATTTTTTCCGAGATCTCCTAACATTTAATTTAATTTATCATGTAATTTATAACTTCACACGTGAAATTTCAAAATTGCTGGCGCGAAGCTTGATTTTACATAATCCCTTCAATTAACGTACTATTAGTTATCTTATCAGGCTTCAAAAGGGACACAGTCAGCTTTGGGACCGCGGTGACTTGGACACTAGTTTTCTCACTTTGAAAAAAGTTCACCCCAGCTGGGAATCAAATTTCTTATAGAAATCCGCTCCAAATTCTGCAGTGTTTTGCTAGATTTTCAATCGTTCACTGAAAAACCTGTTTTTGAGTGTCGTTTTTCTCATCCTATGATATCATATCTGGTTAACAACAGTATCTATCGCGTCTCCGTTACATACAAATTAACCACGAAATGGTATCTAATGCGCATTTACGACAGCTGACTGTGTCCCATTAACAACATGGGGTATTTTCACATTTCAGAAAGGAATGCGCGGAGAATATGTTCTTGGTAAATTCCTCAAGAGTCGATATGTTGAAGATTACAAACTGCTGAACGCCACTTACCTTCATAGAGAGGTTAGTCAATACAGTTTAGAACTGTATTTTGTTTAATGATATAATAAACACCTATTTAGTTGAAATAAATATTATTTGTAATTATTGAGAACCGCGGGTTTATCAATGCTGTGCACTATTGAGGGTAACCCTCTTAAAATAAAGTTTGTATTCCTTTCTTTCACCCTCCCTCTCTTCAGTTCCTTTCTTTGTAAGTTCTCTCTTCTACATTTCCCAAAATTTTATTACTGCGCGTTTTGCTGCCTTTGAGCGGAACAAACTTCATCAAATTTTAATGATGGTTTCCATTTCTCCTAAGCGCTTGACTTACCCTTTCTGGAGTTTTTTCTTTAGTCGTTTTCTCGTTTTTTCACTGATTTTAAGTTTCGTTGGCTGTTCCTATATTCCAAAAGGAACGTTCCTCTAGTATCGACTGTTCCTCGTTTTTGTGTTCCTATTGACCATAAGAGGACCAGATTTTTTGCAAGGTAGGAACAAAACGTTCACTCTAGTGTAAAAGAAGAACATTTAGTTCCGAGTTCCCAACTGTAAATAGAACACATTGTTCCCAAATTGGTCAATCAGGACTGTTTTGTTCCGAGTTCCTATTTGTAAATGGAAGACACTGTTCCCATATTGGTCATTTAGGACTGTTTTGTTCCGAGTTCCTATCAGTAAATGTAACACATTGTTCCCAAATTGGTCATTTAGGACTGTTTTGCTCCGAGTTCCTATCTGTAAATGGAACACACTGTTCCCATATTGGTCATTTAGGACTGTTTTGCTCCGAGTTCCTATCTGTAAATGGAACATATTGTTCCCAAATTGGTCATTTAGGACTGTTTCGTTCCGAGTTCCTATCTGTAAATGGAACACATGGTTCCTGAATTAGTGATTGGGGAACACACATCGGAACATTTTGTTTTGCATTCCTATTTGAAGCAAACAATAGGGCGCGCACAGCCCTACTTGGGCAAGTTTGATTGCCTCTAACTGTCATGAATTTTACACAATAGTAACGAGGGCGGGCGAGTAAGCGCATGCCTTGGCAAATGAAAACAAGTATATGCAGTTCCATTATTCGTCATCGGTTCCTGTTGCCCAAATGTTCTTAAAACTGCAAAATGAGCAAGAAGTGCAAAGTTAATTGGTCGGATATCGATGGATCATCACCAAAACCGAAACGCCTTGACTTGGAAAAGGACGAAACAGACAGTTTGTATCACTGCCCAGTACAAGAGTGTGACCATGATGGGTTTCAGAGTCAGAGGGGCTGCAGAAAACATGTTTACATCAAGCACAGTTGGTTCTTTTACTTTGACGAAAACCCAATTCGAAAGAAATCACAGATTCGCTAAAGGTAGCAAGCAATGTTTCAATAGAGAGCGCAATTCAAGATCAAACAAGCGAGACCACAAAGCATGCGGTAAAGTTACTTCCCTCATTTTCATTATGTTGCGACATTGGCGAAGTATTTACAAAATGAATGTTGTGCCGCGTAGCACTGGGAACACAAATAGTGGAACCAGAGAATTAACTCTGAAGTGTAAATTATAGTGCTACTTAAACCCATGAATAACCCACTGGGCGTTAGCCCTAGTAAAGGGAAACAGGGAACCACACGAGGCAGAGAAAAAAATCTTTTGACCTCGGTGGGAATCGAACCCACGACCTCCGGAATAGATCTACCGTTACTCTGCCGACTGAGCTACAAGGTCGCACAGAGAAAGTCGGGGACGATTTTAGATGATGAATCGCGGCGAAGAGAAAGTAAGGGTACATATGAATGTTGTGCCGCGTAGCACTGGGAACACAAATAGTGGAACCAGAGAATTAACTCTGAAGTGTAAATTATAGTGCTACTTAAACCCATGAATAACCCACTGGGCGTTAGCCCTAGTAAAGGGAAACAGGGAACCACACGAGGCAAAGAAAAAAATCTTTTGACCTCGGTGGGAATCGAACCCACGACCTCCGGAATTTCGGAGGTCGTGGGTTCGATTCCCACCGAGGTCAAAAGATTTTTTTCTTTGCCTCGTGTGGTTCCCTGTTTCCCTTTACTAGGGCTAACGCCCAGTGGGTTATTCATGGGTTTAAGTAGCACTATAATTTACACTTCAGAGTTAATTCTCTGGTTCCACTATTTACAAAATGGCTGACTGGAAGTGGTGGTGGTTACAAGAAAGATCGTGCAGCCCAACAAATAGTAACAAGATGCTTTAAGTTTCTTAGATTTTGTTGTGAAGACGAGGAAGAGTCGACATTTGACGTGGTGGACTTTAGTTTGTGTTCTCCAAATATGTTGTTCAAGTTTATCGACTACTTACAAGACGAATGCAAGCTCGGCCATGGTGGGCGTTTGGGCTACATAGATGCTATTTCTGAAATGATCGACTTCAGAAAACTTCATGGCGCATCAGAGGCAGTCTTTCAAAAGTTCTCTGCAACAGAGTTGTACCTCAAAAGAGCGCGAAAGACAGTCGCAAAGATGATGCGATTGCAGTGGACACAAGATTTAGACAATGAGACACTAGAAGCAAGAGGCCACTGGGCAACAATGGAAGAGCTGTTGGAGGTCGTGAAATTCCATCTGCCGCGCTACGAAAATACCGTGAAGATTTGCAAATCGAGTCCAGCGCAAGTGAACGCCTCAGACCTGACATTTGCCACGAAATTTGTAGCCATGTATCTGTTCATCAAAGTGAAGGGGGTCACGTCCCATGACTTATCAATATCTGACGGTGGACATGATTGCTACAGCTAAGGAAAAGGGTGGATTCATTGATCAGAAAACGTTCAAGACTGCTGGAAAGTATGGATTTGATTCTTTGATTCTGACCGATGCAAACATGCAAGTGCTCAATGGTTACATCTCGTACGTTAGACCTTTGCTTAAACCCCAGTGCGATTTTGTTCTCGTCAACAGAAATGGCGACCAACATGGTAAATTGGGCGAGATCATGAGCCAACTGGTGCTTGATGCAATTGGAAAGTACATCCATCCAACGCGCTATCGCCAAATTGTTGAAACGCAGAGCCTTAATCAGCTCACTAGCGAGGAGCAGAGGATTTTGAGGGAAGACCAAAAACACAGCTCTGCTGTTGCTATAGTGCACTATTTAAAGCAACGATCCCGTAAAGTTGCTTTGAAGGGTCACGAGTGCCTACAGAAACTTCAAGGTGCCAAGGGTTCAGAAGTGGACGAGGACGTCCACGCAAGACTCGGAGACTCAACTTCCGAGGTCTTGCCTTCAGTTGAAACGGTGCAAAATATCAGCTCCTCCCCCAAAAAGGATGCCCTGCCTAAAAGAATCTTGCGCTCTCAGAAGAACCTTGGTCATGTTTTGAAATTCACTAAAGAAGAGGACGATTTTCTAAGAGAAGGGATAAATAAGCACGGGTTTGGACAGTGGACTGCTATTTTGAGAGACCCAGATTTTCGTTTTCAAAAAGGCAGGTTGGCTGATTCTTTAAAGAAGAGGGCTGAACTAAAGTTCTTTCTCTCCAACCAATCACCCTAAAAGACTGCCTTTTCGGAAGTCGGCTCTAATAGTCCAAACTTCAAAGTAGGATGGCAAGCTCTCTTTTTAAGACAGTGGCTGGACGCAAATGAGACGCATTTTTTTGAATACAAATAAATCAATTTCTCTTCACAAGACTAATTTTCGCGATAACACGAGCTTCTAAGAGATAAAACAAAAACAAAACGATATTAGAAACTAGAAACATAGGACAGCGGTTAATGAACGATCTGGCTGTTTGGTACTTGATATCGCATGCCGTGAATCCACCTTGGGTTAAGATTTTCCAATCGTCAATGTCCATGGTTGACGTGGACGCTTCATCTATGAAAATCACTTCGGTAGACTTTGTTATCATGGCCTTGTTAAAGACCCTCTGTTTGGTTATCGTAGCTACGTTGGAATGGTGGATGAGTCCGAGGATGGGATGGAAGAGGCTGGTTTTGCCACTGTTGGCGTCACCGATCAGACAAGGGACTCTGTCCTTGTGGCGCTTTTGGTTGAAGTTGAGCAACTTTAAGTAATCCTCGCAGAACTCGGCCATTTCTCCGTCGGAAAGGCTGTTTTCCAGAATTTCTCTGAAGTATTTTGGTTCGGGCCCTTTTTGTGAGTCGTACCTGCTGAACGCACGTGTAGTGACCATGCCGATCTTTTCATCTGGGATGGGGTTCTCTAAGAAGTGTCTGTCCTTAACCGACCAGCAATAACCAGCATCTACTTCAATGAGGTTGTAATCGATGAAAATTGGTCGAATCACTTCGCAGTCGGGGTCGCCAAGGATTTCAATAACCTTTTTCATGTCCCTGAGTAGCCTCGCTTTAAAAACATCGTTTGCCGCCAAACAATTGATAAAGGCTATTCCTATGTCATTCACTAGAACGGTCAACTTATCTGACAAACGGGCTTCTTCATCCGGGTGCATCGTTTTTCTGATACCGTCCTTCAAGCCGAACGTGTCTATTTGCAGCTTTGCCTCTTGAAGTTTTGCGACAGCAGCCTGCAACGCGGTGCTAAAAGATGAATTTATCAGCCATACTCTGGCGACGTTCTCTGTACTGCACTGTTGCGAGTCCAACAAATCTTCCTCGCCCAGCATTCTCTCCACCTCGTTTCGGAAGCAATTTTCGTATGATAAATTGACTAACTCCTGTATCAAAGGGTTCTTGTGATCCTTCAGGACCTTGAAGAGCTCTTTCATAGCCGCCGACTCTTTTCCCTTCGTTGAATGGTATCTGTGAACAGAGCAGTTGCATTATCAACTCACACTTGTACTGTCAAACATTCATTAAATATTTCTCTTCGTTCGTAGCACCACTACAGGCTTAAGTGTGTGTGGAGTGAAATCACGGGTTTTAAACTTCTAACGCTAAGGAAAGTTACTTCGACATACCCTGGACTTGGGCTTTTCCACTTATGCGTTCTCCAAATCACATTACTCAGCACACGGTCATGTTCTCAATCCCTTTTTTTAACAGTTTCTTAATCGATCGACCTGAGATATTTGCCATTACGACTAGCAGGGGCAGCAAAGGATGAACTTTTCAATGTTGCAATGGCACAACTACCGTACTAAAGCCTGCAAATAGTTTCGAGCAACGTTAACGCATGTTAGGAAAGGTATGCATTATAAAAATAAAGGGTATGCACCTGTTGTGTCTCCGTTTCTACGCCGCATTCCAATAGCGCACGGTGTATTATCAGAGGGTTTGCAGGGGCACTATTCGGCGTTGTTAAGGCAATCCAGTAGTTGATTGACGGACACAATTTCTCTTCTATCACGCTAGGATAGTTTGAAATCCACTCTTCGCTTACAGCACCTGCCACTTGACTTGATGTTAATGAATTGTCATCACTTTCATCGCTACCGTCTTCCTCTTCGTTTTCTTTCTTTTTTCGTCGTCTTTTTTTGCGGCTTTGTGCACTTATTGCTCCAAAGCATAGCGCCACATTTTTTATTCCTGTGAAAAAAAAGGAAAAGAAAAGAATCGTAAGACTCTCAAGCAAACTCGCGTTTTTTGTAAAAGCAAACTAAAATCAACGAAGTTACTGCTTCTTACCGCAAATTGCTTTGTCACAAGTATCCCTGGT
>JAHPZR010000684.1:70000-72500 GCA_019787425.1 Platygyra sinensis | reverse complement strand
GGGAATATATATTAGCTAGTGTCCCGAGGAAGCTAATTTGAGATTGTGAAAGTCTGACCCGTCCATTACCAGGATTTTCACTTTTGCCTAAGAAGATGTTAAGGTAAAATGGTTATGTACGCGTGGTTCATTGAATTCAAGACTTTTTAACACCCACACAAAATTGCGCAACGATCTGGAATGAAATTGTGAATTTGTTAATTCAATCAACTTAAAATAAAACTGGCGGATCATACATTGGGTGCAACACTGAATTTAATGCATGGCGCCGGTTTACATAATATTTACTTACCATTTTTGGGGCGGGAGATTACAACCGTCTGGGCAAGGAAAAGGGGTTCAGGGCAGGGGGAAAATTATACCCGGAATATAGAGTGTCATATTCAACGCTCGTCATTTTGAATACTCGACAGGATTTGCTGGACTACGTCTCTGAAAATAGTGGACAAGAAGTTGACGTGTCGACTATGTTTCAAATCAGAGACCCATTGATATGTGAGGTAAGATTTCTTACTCAATTAAAAGTATCCCTTCCTTGTCTAACGACAAGGAGAAAGAGAGAGAGAGAGAGCTTGGAAACGAGATAAAATTTGCCTTGAAAAATACCGTGAATATCGCATATAAAACATTCCGCAAGAAGGTTCTTTGTTATCTCAAAAGCTTGTTCGGAGACCTGTCCTTAAATGTATTTTAATTTGAAAATCCCAATACTTCAACATAAGATTAGCAGTAACTTCAGTTCTCCTAAAGACGGAAAGGAATAATCCAGCTGATGACCCATCGCAGTTCAAGAGTTAAAAAACTAGTCATTTGGAGACGCAACTGATCATTTTTTTGTGTTATTTTTTCCTTTTAGAAATCCCACAATATGAAACTGCCAGACTGGGTTTTGAACGGTACAACTTATGAAGATATTGGAAAAGTGTCTGATTATGGCATGGGATGGAATTTTAATACCCGCGAGAAAGCGAGACTCACTGGAGGTTTGTACGGGGAGGGGTACTTTAGCTCGGGTGGTAGTCAAACAAGAGGGAGAGGAGATGGTTGCTTTTAGTTTGCTTCAAACATCCGGGATAGTTAGAGATATGTATTTCCGTGAAAAAGCAAGACCAGGAGCCCATTACGAGGAGCCTGCAACTCCCATAATAAGCCAATGCAACCGCAATTTTACAGACCAGTCTATTTTTAGATATTTTTCCCGCGAAATAGGCCAGTTCCAGTCTACATGTGCACGCTTCGGTAAGGATAAAACAATGCGGCCTCACGTGAACATGTCGAAATCTTGTCGACATGTCAACATTAGTCCGTACTTGTGATTGCAATTGGTCACTGAGGTTCCTGTGGGGATATGAATTCGAGATGAAATCAAACTAAAAATAGATCGGTCTGTGAAAACGCCGTGACAAGAATATGGGGTAGTCGCAGGTTCCTATTGATGGGCTCCTGGCGAGACTCACTGGAGGTTTGTCCGCGGCGGGACTTTGAGGAGCAGGTGGTGTTATCTTGGAATTCAGAGGTAAACGAACAGGTGGGATGTGGGATAGTTACTTTCATATGTTTATTCCTCGAATAAATAGCCCCTCTGATCATATGATGATAACGCCGAATGAATGGTGAACGCCTCTCACAGTTCACTGCCTCTGGTCCTATACTTTAACAACACTTACACGAGGAGCCGCACTTCTTTCAAGCGTTATATGTAACTTACTTAAGAAGTTGCTAAATAAATAGCTATCACCTCATTAGAAAATTACTCTCATTAACAACTCTCCAACCCCCAAACAGATTCTTATAGGTTTTAAAATCTTGGAATGTAATTTCCAATTGTCATTGTAGGTGCACTGGTTGGGAGAATGATTGAAAACATGAAACTCTTCTCATCGCCGCAGAAAAGAAGCAACTCCCAGGAACCTGTCAGGAAAGTCTATCTGTATTCAGCGGTAAGTCAAAACTGAGTGCTGGGTACTCCTATCTATTACATAGTGGTCACAGAGAACTAAACTGTTTGTGAACAGTGCGAAAATTGAAATTTTAGGGAATCTCTGTTGTATTCCCCGCGATCATAGGAACGAAAACTGAAATAAATTTCACAGCGCGGTGACGCAAAGCTTAAAATAGATTAAAAATATTATCATGGAGCACGGGGGTGCGTTTTTTCGGCTCATTTTCTCTTGTTTCATATCGCTGATATCCTCACGTTGTCTCGTGATTTTTCTTCCCAGTCTCACTCGATATTCCTTTTGAACGTCGCGTTTCTAGACTCTCAATGAGAGCATATTATCGCTCCCAATCAAAAAAATGCTAAGGTCATTGGGACACCCAGTTGACTTTTTCGAATTAATTTGCTTTTTTTTAGCACGACACCACGATCTCAGCATTTATGAGTGCTCTTGGAGTATTCGATGGAATTTCACCAGATTACTCCAGCGCTGTCATGGTTGAACTGTTCCAATCCGGAGAGTGAGTAGAACTTGAAAGATCGGCCGTACTCTTACTGGGT
>JAHPZR010000684.1:47500-62500 GCA_019787425.1 Platygyra sinensis | reverse complement strand
CCTGAATGGGATGCTAGTCCATCACAGGGTTACCCACAACATTAAATTCACCGGTACCCATTTATACCCCTGAGGGGAGAGAGGCACTGTGAGAGTAAAGAGTCTTGCCCAAGAACACAACACAATGTCCCCGGCAGGGCTCGAACCCAGAACGCTCGATCCGGAGGCGAGCGCGCTGAACATGAAGCCACCCGGCTCTCTTCCCGAATTTCCGTTCAAGGAGATTATTTAATTCCTGGACTCCTGATTTCTGAAGTTATAAAAGTAAAGAACACAAGAAATTCCCGCACATCATTTGCTTTATTATTTTGGCCAGAAAATTGTTTTCTTGCACCCTAATGACAGTAGCAAATAAACTAAACCTCTCACCATCTCTTAACACAGGAATTTCCCAACATAAATAAACTAAATTTAGTAACTTGTTTTTCACGCGTTATTTGAGTAGCCGACATCCAGTGTCCAGTGTTAACCAGCTTACCTAAAAAAATAAATCAAAAGCTCAAAATCAAACACAGTTATCATCAAGTTAAAACCCACACTGCATGAGAAGCCGTACAACTTTTTTCACAAAAGATGCTCCGATCTTCTAGTCCCCCCCGTCCCAAATTAGTCTCTGATCAATGGAAGCAGTGCATGACTACTGAACTTTGCTTTCTTTTGCAGACCATTCGCGCATCTTGAATTACGCATTTATAATACGTAATATTTATGTAAACATACTATATAATACAAGCTTGTGATATGTGTATTTCCATTTTTTTCTCTGATTTATAACGTCGAAAAGCCCGACCAGGGGAGTTTCATTAAAGGTACTGTATTATTATATTGTAACTAATATTGAACAAGGTCAGTCATAGATAACAGCTTTAACTCTTTACCCTGAGTAAACGAAATTGGTTCGACTGTCTTTTCCAACACCATGTCCATCATCTTCGATGCATTTCGAGGATTTGCCATACTTTGCAAAGTCTACTGCCTTCCCATTTGCAGATGTCATACATTTGTTGATATTCTGAAGACAGAGTAGAGAGAAAAGGTTTTTGTACACCATTCAAGAGCAAAAGTGTTCAGCATCGATTAAGCTCTAAGATAGGAGAGTCACTGAATGACTGTTGATTCATGGTCAATCACAGTCCAGTACCCATCTGAAAATAAGAACGATATAAAGCAAAAATAACAAAGTCCTCAAAATGGTCGCTTATTGACTGTGCTGATAAATGATTTCAGTGAGCTAGACCCAATCAAGTTTCTTTCTTTTTTGCTTGAAAATCATTTTCGATAAGTAAGGACAGTTTCAGTTTTCACCTGAATAGCAAAGATTTCATAGCCCTCATTCTCTGCCAGGTTCTTGCATTCGCTAAAGATCTGGTCTATGTCAGGATCTTTGCGATCGACGCCTTTAACGACTCCGAATGTCTTGGGAAAAAGTCTTGTCATCTTTTGCCGGCCTTCCCTGTAACATCCCTCTGGTTGATAATCGATTACTAGAGGTAATGAAGGTGACTTGTGGTTAGTATTGAGATCAAAGAAGTTCCTGATTTCTTGAAGAGTAGTTCAATTGGGTAAGTCCCCCAACCGTGAAGAGGGGGAGAGGGGGAGGGGAGAAGAGAAGGGAGATGCCATGATGAACACGCGAGAATTAGAGCAGACAGTTCCTAAGATATACAACACACAATCTTGTAGTCCTTTTTTAAATCACAAGGATTGAACAGTTAAAAATCAGACGTACGTACTACTCAAGCATTTTGAACTTTTTCAAGTTTTTGCTGAGGTACAGATTACGCGACTCTGATATCTGAAAAGCTCACCTCGATGGCAAGGAACGCAGTGAAATCAGGTTGGGAATCGAGGAATAAAGCTCACTGTTAATTAACACTGTGGTATCGTATTCATTACTACTTAACTGCTCAGTTCGGTTAGTTTCTCACTCGCCTTTAACGCAAGTACACTTCTCCTGCTCAAGCGCACATTCCTTTTCTATATCGACTGGTATGACGTCATACGTTAACCTGAAAAACGCGAAATTAGGTTGTGAGTTTTAGCGATAACAAAAAACAAAGGATAACAAAATTATAGAGCATTGCGATGAGCTTACGTGATGAATTTATCCAGTGGACAGAACTCTTCACAGTCAGGAAGTATCAGTACATGAGGTTCATTTTGACCAAATCGATACATCACACGGACTTCCTGGCCTCTGAAAACATTGTTTAAACTTTACATTCAGTACTCAACACTTAATGGATGAAGTTTTGTGTACTAATTAAAATGGACCTACGTTTGAGTTCCAGATTGCTATGGGGAAAGAACTGAACTGATCTTTCAAATTCTACTCACTCTCCGGATTGGAACAGTTCAACCATGACAGCGCTGGAGTAATCTGGTGAAATTCCATCGAATACTTCAAGAGCACTCATAAATGCTGAAAGCGTGGTGTCATGCTAAAGAGAGACAAACTAATTTTTAATAAAGTCAAAGCCTAGATGCCACGATAAACAAATGATTATTCTAATTCAGTTATGGCTACAGGACGCACTCGTGAGTGCCGTGTGTTAATGGCGAGGCACGAGGCGTTCCCGGCAAAGGGATCACCTGGACTGGGTAAGAAAGTGAAAACATTCGCAGAGAAAGAAGCACTGCTTAAGGTTATCGGAGCTCTTCACCTCAGCCACTATGGATACGTTGGGAGAAAAGACGACATTTTGGTGGTCTAACTTAATTTCAGAAAATCAAAGTTTAATGTCAGTTGTCAATAGGGGAAACGAGGCTAGCACTGCCTCATTTTTTTCAACATAGCGTTGTTCAGTAATTCAGCCTTGATTCATTTTAAAAGTGGTTATGGGTCTCTATGAACTGCTACTTTATCATTAGGACCCTCTGTAGACAGTGCGAATTTTCAGACCTGCTGTGATCATGCAGTGGCTTTTTTGGTAAACATCGGAAGCAAAGCTTAAGTATCCCAAATTGCAGTTACTCCGCGTAAAACTCCTGTCTTTAAGAGCAATTTACACGAGCAGAAATTAGTTTGTCTTCCGGAGAAAGGCCAGAGGTCACTTTTAACTCTTCTCAACTTGCAAATAGCTCAGAAAAACACTAAAAAAAAACTCGAATTAATATGCTTAACTGACTTGACAAAGAAGTTCAAATGTAAAGACCACAGAACAACACACAAGAAAATATCCACATAAAAGCCTTTATTTCCAGGCCGGAATAATACATATCTCTAATGATTCAGGATGTTTGAAGCAAACGAAAAGCAACCATTAAAAAAAACAAAAGAAACACAAGAGAAGCAACTATCTCCCCTCCCTCTTGTTTGATTACAACCCGAGCTAAAGTACCCCTCCCCGCACAAACAAACCTCCAGTGAGTCTCGCTTTTCCACGGGTGTTAAAATTCCATCTCATGCCATAATTAGACACTTTAACCATATCTTCATATGTTTTACCGTTTAAAACCCAGTCTGGCAGCGTCATATTGTGAGAGACTATAAACTGCAAGGGACCGCATATTGTGAGCTTTCTGGAAGGAAAAAAAAGAGATTAGTATTGGTTGTTAAAACTGTTTTTTCTTTTTGCACTGAGTCTTTCAGTTGTGATCACTTGCCTGATAAGATTACATATCATAATCAAACATTATTGTGGCTCATTCTCAAGTTTTGGCAGTACTTCCATATAGTAAGCAAATGGTTCTCTGACGCGTAAAGTACAGTGGGACTGTCATATGACTAAATGCAAAGGGACTGGGAATAAGTGTTTTATTCCATACGATACAGTACAATACAATATTTGAGAGGACGCAACATCAGCCTTGATTGATTTTCATGAGAGCCATCTATCCTGGTCGAATCACAATTTGGAGATATTGGTTGTTGAGGAGGGAGGAAAACCGTAGAACCAGAAGAAAAACCCTCGCAGCAAGGACGAGACAAACAACAAACTCCACATATGGCACAGGACCGGAATCGAATACGGACCACTTCAGCGGGAGGCGACCGCTTTCACCACTGCGCCATCCCTGCTGCCCAAATACAGTAATAGGTTATACTTTTTCTCGGATGGTAAATATTGTTCGTTTTTCCAGGGAGATAATTTTTCTTTATCAGAGTTGAGGTAATGGGTTTCCTTTATTAATGAAGTTCCTCGCTCGCCATTCCTTGTGTATATCTTTGTGTATATACTCGGGTCAAGAAGCATACGTAATTCTTCTGACTGATCTAATGTAAAACCAACACCGCGTCCACACTACACCGGAGAAATTTGAAAACGCAACAATCACCGGCCATTTTGGATTCCTGTTTGAGGAAAACTGGGGCAGAGAAATCACATGATGATCGTGACGTCATCGTTTTGGAAAAGATCCCTTTTCAAACTGCTTTCCGTGCACACTGAAACGCAATGCCGACGTTTGTTTTTCAAATTCCTCCGGTTTGAGGAGCGCTTTCGAAAAGCTCCGTTTCCGTCAACAACAACAACTTTATTTGCACTCTTAACTAAATAAATTTACATTTACAAAGAGTAATAAAAAAATAAGATAAAGTGCATGGCTGCCCGAAAAAACCACTAAACTAGCAAAATAGGGCAGCCATCCTTAGCGTATTGAATACAGTAATTTTTAATGGTGTCTGGTACATAAGACTTATCAAGGTAACAAATACAACAACACACAAAACACACAACAAAAGCTAGTTTTAAAATAAAAGTAGAATTTAGCGAAAATAAGCAGGAAAATAAAGTATGTAAGCAGGTTAACGTAGTTTCTCTTCGAGAATTTCTTCCAACTTTTCAACTGTTAAGTTTGACATTACAATGAACAAATACGAAAACGACAAAAACAACACTAAAGAACGTGAGAACATAGAAGATAACGTTGAAAAACTACAAATTTTTGGTCTACGTTCAAAAACAACGCCATCTTGTACACTGACCGCTGACCGAACCCATCGGGGATTAGTGTGGAGATAGGGCTAATCATAGAAATAAAAGTCCGTTTTAAATTGTCTCTGATGTAGTCAAATAAAGCTTAACTTTCTAAGTGGATCAGCTTTACCTCACTAATCAATGGGTCTACAATGCTCCACATGGATGACACATCAATTTCTTCTCCACTGTTTTCAGAGACATAGGCTAGCAAATCCTGGCAAGTATTAGTAAAGAACATCGGTAATGAGACCCTATATTGGGGTTAAAGCCCGGGGGGTGGGGGGGGGGGGGGTGGGGATATCAGTGAGCAGCGCTAAAGGGTATGGTTTGTTTATCCCTGTTGATCATGACAAATAGGGTATCGATTTTGGCCATTAATTTGGTCATAAAAGGGTATTTTTTGAACTCCAGTCTTGAATTGGGTATGTTTTTTAACTGGCTTTTTCATCATTATGTATAAAACCATCAACAAAATCCCTTCACAAATTACGTTTACAGCATTTTAATATTGGTTTGAACTAGGGAACTAATTACACGGCAGGTCTGAAACAATGTTGATTTAAAGCTATTCAAGGGTCAGGCCATATATAGGTATCGGGTCGCACACCCCCACCCAATTGTTCTAGGAGTACCCCCCCTAGCCTCCGAAAATAAAACGCACTCTTCTTTCCGCCTGGATATTGATATCCTTTCCCTACGCCCAGTGTAGAATTTAAAATCACGTAAGGTTATAACCAAACTTTTTCTTTCAATAAATGGTTTTCACATAACAGTTCAAAAACTCTTTTTGGCGAACGGTCGGCATAACTTTGCGAGGTTCAGGCACTTGTGATTTCTAACTCATTTCAGAGACTTTTCAATGGGGAAAGTACGTTTCCTACAATATTATAACTAACTTTTGAATGTAATATTAACTACATTATGCCACAGCATTTCTTTAATCCATCTAGTTCTCTAATTTAGGGGAGAGGGGATGGATAAAAATCAACCTCTATCCCATGGCTCTCTTGTTCCCACCCCTCCCTAGGGCGTTTGTTTGTAGTCTTCTGCGATCTGGAGGGTACTTTACCAGACTGGAGAAGGGTCTCCCTATCTCTCGATTTTACTAGTTGGGGTGGGGGGGGGGGGGGGGGGGGGGGAGAAAAGCCTATTTTGGAACGAAGAAACAGGGTGAATCGTCCACTAAGAACGAAATAAGCCGGGGTTCAACAATATCATTGCCCCTTTGAAGTTATGTTGTAGAGTATGGTTCAATATATTCTTAGTATTCTACTGAAGGAAGCTCAGTCCACGTTTGCACAATAAGATTATTAATTACCTGGTATTTAAGGGACATCTCTATGTATTCGGGCTGCTTTTTGCCTTCGTCGTAAAGTTTAAAATATCGATCGCAGGGGTAGTCAAAAGGTGCAAGCAGCTGAGTCAAAGCAAAAAAATTGTTAGTCAAAAGCAGAAATTAAAATCCTCAGTTGTGCATTGTTATTGGCTTGTTTTCCATCTAACTTAGTCCACTCTGCAATCCGGCCCATCAATAAAGTCCCTTGAAAATTCCCAAATAGACAGTAGTGTTTATTACAGAACATTTACTAGAAAAAAACTTACATAATCGTCTTCCAACGGTACCACATGGATTCCTATTGGTTGCCAGTCTAAATCATCTCGCCATATCTGAAGTTGAACACAAAGAAACTATCCCCTTAATACCCTGCAAACTCCTTGAGCAAAGAAAAGATGAACAAAACTGAAAATTCCTGCGTTGGACGGGCAAGTTGGAGTTATATCGCCTGTCTGGGATTGCTTTCCCTGTGTCGGCGGTAAAATCGTGTTCCTTATGCACTATTACAAAATAACCGAGCCTCTACGCGCGCTCTCATTGGTCGATAGGTGTGTTTAGATGGGAGTATGTAAACACGGCTGTGACGTTTCAGATTTGCGCGTATTTTTAAGAATTATTTTATAAAAGCAGTAAAGCACTTTTTCCGTGTTCACAGAGCCTCTTCTTAACACTGGGAGGGTTGGGAGAATTCTCGAAAGTTATACAAACCCTAGACTACGTCTCGGGTTTGCTTAACTGTCTCGAATTCTCCCAATCTTCCTCGTGTTTAGATTAGGCTTTGTAAACACGAAAAAAGTGCTCTATTGCTTAACTATAAATTCTTAATTAACTAAGCCTTTTCGGTCTAGATGGCTCGATAGCCTTTGATCGATGTCGACTTCGGTATCTTTTCTTGGTTGACTATGGACGTCGACTAGGTCTCGGACGCAAAACGTTACGGCAACATGTAGCCAACTTGACTCCTATTTGCTCAATTATCCATAATTATATCCCACGCGTTGTCCAAGTGTTTAAATGTTTATCACTGTACTTTTAAATTGCAAAAGCGTCAAGAAACTTCACGGTTTTTAAAAAACTGAACAAATATAGTAACAGAAACGGCCGCTGAAATCACCCGCAAATCGCGACATAAACTAATCGAGAATTGAAGACATACAAGTAAGCCCGCTTTTTGAGAATCTGATTGGGGGAGAAGATATCATTTCTTCTCTCACTTGAAAGCTCAAGCTACGGGCACACCTTCTTTGTGACATCATAACCTTGTGGAGTAAAGAGACAGTGAGAAACAACTACATTTCTTTCAGTTGATCTAAGGAAAAAGCTGTAATTGTAAAGGTTAGAAAATTGCAGATGTGTTTACCTGAAGGCCTTTTGGTGGGTACAGGCCATTGAGTTGTGTCTGTGCGCTCATTAGTGTCCGGTCATAGTCACTACTCCGAATGTAGATCTGTTTGGGAAAACCAACCGGTGAATGAATGCAAACGTCTTGTTAAACATTTCGTGCAGTAAGTTGATCTTATAAGTCAGTGCACAATGTGAACAGGACAGATATCAATATTTGAAAACAACCTTTTCAATATTCTGAGCCACTATGCAGTCTGGGGTAAGGACCATTTTTAACTGCCCCCGCCCCCCACTAAACACAATACATTCACGTAAGCCTTCCCCACTGGTCAGCGGAATCACTCAAGTAAGTTCACAGCCTATCGACTGACCGACTGACTGAACGAGCAGTACGATTTTAGTACTCATACCTTATCTTACTTTTTTATGATGCGCTACACCGACACAACAGGCGAGTGTGGTCTAGCCATGGTTCATATATTGGCAAGACGTAGTCAAGCCAAAATACCCGTGGCGAGATGAACAAGTCTGATATGCCACCAAAGCGTAGCAAAAAAGTACCATCAGGTATTAATCGTACTTAAATTCGGCCATTGGCTTGATTTCACGGGATATCAGGATAGTAGATATGGCTTCTGATTGGCTAATTTGGGTAAGGTAAACAGATATACCGGTTAATCGGATCGTGTTCGCTCATAGACAAGAGGAATACTGCCTTACCTCTTTGAGAATGTAAGTGGCGTTTAATAGCTTATACTCTTCAACATATCGACTCTTGAGGAATTTACCAAGAGCATACTCTCCGCGCATTCCTTTCTAAAAAAATGAAAATACTCTACGTCGTTAATGAAGCTTTTTAAAAACAGTTGAAAACATGAATAAAAATAGGTATAATTAAAATATATAGATTTCTCTGCATTGCTTTCATTTAGAAAGGCTGATGCTTTGACATGACCAAAAGTGAGGAAGTTACCGAGGGCATAAGCCAGCTTATCTCATTTCTTTGTTAAAATATAAACATATTCCAGTCATCAGGATTTAGATTATTAAAAACTGTGAACAAAAATGACTCTAGCAATTTGTGAAAATCTGATGCTTTAAATTCACTGAAATTGTGAAAAGACATTTGCCGCTTGATTTCCTAGCTGCGTCTTAAATTGTGGTAAAATTTATAAAGTTGGATTTTGTCTCTCTCCTCTGCAAAGACTCGAAGGGATTTTAGGGTGGAGGGAATCTGCTGAACGATATGACTGCTGGCGTACGGTTAAATTGCGCCTGTGCTCACCTCACACAAAGGCTTTCTATAACAAACGTTTCGATCTATTTCAGAGGCCGGATCGAGCTCTGCGGCGAGATCGAAGAAGTGAGCGAGCAAGCGGGCGAGCAAAAGAGCGCGCCTGGGGTGAGCAAAAAGTGCAGTTTTCTCATTCGCTCGCTGTTTCGTTTCCTTCTTGTGCTTTCTTGGAAACGTCTGCGGTTACGCAAGCTAGTATTGCTTGAGAAACAAATTCCCGACACTGACCTGTGTTAGCATTCCCATTCCTTGCGGCCACACGTCTTCTTGGTATGGATCATTTGGATAAATATGAGTAGGAGAGCGATCACCATGACGATAAACCTGCCAAGAAAGCAAGCTGTTATTTACTTCTCCAAGGTGGGAGAATAGTCAAATGTCTACCGAATAACTATAAAAAAGTATAACTTATAATGAGATCATTCTAACTATGCGTATTTGGCATTTTTTTCCGTTTGGGGACTGTAGCATGAAGCTCCAATTAACTAACTTTTAAAGAGGATTGTCCCCTATTGTATCCGAACTCTTCCTTTACACGAAACCTTGAGCATGCTTAAGGCGGGGGTACACCTGAATTTAACTTAAATTTTGGTAAGTTTAAAGAGAGGTTGAAAGAGAAAAAAAGGGTTATGGAACACCACCAGACAGTTACCCGACCGCACAATGGCACCCCAGGTTGTTGGGCAACTGTTTGGAGTGTATATACCAATTTTTAACTTACAACTCTAATTTTAAAAGGCGCATCGGTATGAACAAACATGACGAGGTTAGAGAAGGTTGCTGTTGAGAAATGCTCATTCTCATGGGAATTAGAAAGCTATCGGAAGATGCACGTCGTTTTAAGGCTGGATTCCACTAAAACGTGAGCATTACCATAAATAATGCACGTAGCCACAGCAAGATGCTGTAAACGGTGTCTTCTATTAGAAAATGTTCTGAGCAAACATCACCCGAATTACCAACATCTTACCATATCTGTGTTTGCAGGTTTGACTTATACGCTAGAGATAGCCACCTTAAAAGGGAGAATTACAACAAACCGCTTGTTGTTTCCTGGTCAGTTCTACTTGATCAGTGGAATGAGCACATGCATAGATGCATTAGTTAAGAGATACGTTGAAACAAAATCTACCACATCCTGAACACACACCCATCATAAAGGGTTTAAAATCGATTTTTACAATTTGGTAAAATAATTATTGAAACAAAAATGGTCGAGAAAGGACCTATTTTCTTAGTGTTTGTCCTTCAAGCAAATGCACTGTACTGTAATTCAACATTTTCAGAAAGAAAAGAACCCTCCAGCTGGGTTCAACTTCAACACTAAAATTAGACGATTTCGACCAGAAAACGGAGTTCAAATGACATGGTTATATTTTCAAATTTAGATGAAGGACATTGGCGGGAAATTTTTTGGCGAAAAGCATAGAGTAGGAGAAAAAATGAATAGTTGGGCAATGTACAACGACAATTGAGGACGAGAGGAAGGAGCGGAGTGACTAAAATAAACCTTGACGCTTTAGTGTGGAAGTAAAGTTCAATACCGATATATTAGACCGCCTGGCTAATAGGATTGAAAACTGAACCTCTTGAGCGAACGACAGCTGAGGGTGTGAAGCACAATATAACGAAACTGGCAGCAACTAAAACCAGGAATACGCTGCCGTAACGCTGAGAACAGAATGGTTTGTCTGTACTTTTCGAGAAGAAGTTGTTCCCATGAAAGGGCCGCTTGAAAATCACGGATAAGTCGAATCTATAGAGGCCGATATCTAAATGGGATTCAAAGCCATCTAAACATCATCAGTCACTTTGTCCACTTTCGTGATATCAGATCGAAAGGATTATGATGTTCTCGTTAAGAAAATCCAAAGAATAAATAAAAGATATGTGCTCATGGCATGCTCAAAGGCTCGGATAAGATAACAGCGATTAGCAACACCTCATAGAAATCCATTCTTTACTACCTAGACTCGTCGATTGATCGGTTTCAGTGAAAAAAAATCCATAAACCACAATTAATTTTGATGCGCTTCTGAAAAAAAAAACAATTGCAACTTGCCTTTGCCTTTGTGTTTTTCAACTGGAATGTATTGAAAGTTCTGTTCAACGTACCGGCAACATTACAAAGTTGGACAAATCGTTCGACTGTTGGATGTTAAGAACTGAGAACAAAGCGGATTATCCATCAATGGTTTGTTTTAGATCTTGTCGATATTCTGTAAAAATTTCAACCACATGGGTCCACATGAAATGGTTTATAATCTCATCACTGGAAAGTGACAACAAAAAGGTAACAATTTCTTCCGCTCAAAAGTCAGGTCTCCTTATAACGCGAAGTGTTCAAAAGCACAAGTTACTACTTGTTTACTCACCACATTTGCCATTACGAGTTTGCGCTGGGCGTCGCAGCTTACTGAAGTTGGGTGTTGGGACCAAAACAGAAACCCGATAAGAAGATAACAGAGGCGCAAATTATCTCGACCCATGTTTATGTTTTCTTCGGGAAAGCTTTTAGTGGACTTGTAGTTTGCTTCGATGGGTAGAATTTAAAAAGCTCCCAAACAACAGTCGTGTGCAATTTTCTAAAGTACTACATGATCTTACGTGTTGAAACCTCAGTCAGTTTCGGAAATGTTATTCCACCTTTAGCTATTATGTCCAAGTCAGGAACAATTGTCATACCTTTAGGCCCTCATTAGTTATTTTGTCCTTTGTTTATCAAATAGAGACGCTTGTTTAAGAATCTTAGTAGTTTTCTCTTTTTTTCTATTCATTTCAATAAAGGAATTGCTCTTGCAGATTTTTATCTCTTTCAACTAAAACACAGATTTCAGTAAGTCTAGTCTGGTCTCCACTGACAGGCAAATCAAAAACTTTTAGCCCAAAAGCTAATTTTCATTTTTTCGGTCGAAACGTTGCGCCCTGACAACGCCCAATTTACTCCTTCATACCTTTATCTCTTAACGTGGCCTCCGTGAATATCCAAATTATTTTGTAAATTTATGGACACGTTTTACAATTTCTTACCTTGGTGTTAAGTATTTTTAGTTCTAGATCGTGAACTTGCTCTTATTTAATAGGACTCTCACGCTTACTATTGTTTGTTCAGTGAAATAACACGGCTAAACTTATCGATATTACCAGGGTTCTAAACGGCTCAGAAGATATCCTGTTATCTTCCTGTAGAAATCTTCCTGACTACCGCAATTTCTCGGCATCTCACAATAATCAGTACATTAGGCAAATCTGTTGCTTTATTGCCAAATAATAAAAAGATAGGTTGCGAGGTTGGTATGTTACTTTCGCTGACATTTGTTTTGGTAAAACAGTCAAATTATCTGAGGGATTTAGGTATTCTGTTTAGAAAGAAGTACATAATTTCTCATCAACAAAATAATGACAAAATAGTCTAAGCAAACGAAGGCCCAGAGCTACGTTTTTGTAGTGAAAAAAGAGCCGTTTTAAATTTTAAATTTTTTCTTTCAGTTCTCGCACGAGGAAGAAGTAACTTTTCTTTTACAAGTTTCAAATGTTACAAGATCGATTATGGACATTAGGGGCTTGATCGAGGTCATACGGTATGCGAGGTTTCAAACTAATTAATTTTGGAATTATAACTGTTTCATTAGACGTGAGAAATGTGAACATTTCCGCTGGTTTTAGTACGATTTGAGTGTTTTTGTATCTCACTTTAACACTCACTCATTCATTCGGGCACTGTGTACTTTTTTCGGGCAACTAGAACACCATGCACCACTTCACCAAGGTAAGGCCGGCAGATAATAGCTGGGATACCTGTGCCCCTACTGTGGGTCCCAGGCCTTCGTGTAGTTCAGTCACATCCAACATGGCGGATAAATAGTCGAGATACGGAAATATTGCACCACTTGATGCAATTTCAGCAATACAAAGTGCGTTTATGTGTTCTTTTCCATTCACTTGAACAACGGTGGTTAAGTAAAGGTCTGGCAGTAATGTCGTCTTCAAGGCTTTCAAAACAAAGTGCAAAAAGCGCGGAAAAAAATCTGGAACCTATTTTCTTTTTCTCAGGTTCTAGATTGCCTTATTGCCAGTTTTCAAATTTTACGAGGTTGATATTGAGATGCCAGAAGGTGTGTTTCCGTCAGTGGAGCATTATTTCCAAGGCATGAAGTTTATTCCAGAAGACAGGGAACGGTTTATGAAAGGTGGAGAATTTGACAAGAAGAAGACAGAAACTTCAGCGAGAAAGACTAGAGAAGAAATCGCGAAAGGCAGACTTGCCAAGTCTGCCGGCTCAAAATCTGGTTCTGCTAAGTACAAGTTGACTTTAGCTGCAGACGGACTAGATCAAGAGGTGGCAAAACACAGGATGAAAAGAGCTTTGCAAAGAAAATTTGAACGAGAGCCTTACAAGAGCCTCCTGTTGGAAACTGTAGGTACACAGCTAATCCACATTCCAACTCGAGGTCAAACGGATTTTTGGACTGGAAAAAGAGACAAGAAAACAGGTGAAATTGTCGGAGAAAATACAATGGGAAAACTACTCATGGAAGTGAGAGATGCGATGCTGGGTTAAACGTGCTAATGGCATTTACAAATAAAATCATAAAGGAGACTGAGATGATGCAAAAAACAAAAAAAAAAACATTGTTAAGATAATTGGAAAAAAAAAAACACAAACAATAACAACAACAACATCAACAACAACAGCATCATCATCAACAACAACAACAACAATAACAACAGCAACAAAAATAAAATAGAAAAAGATCCATGTTCCAGTATGAAATATTTAAATTAGGCATTGAATTGAAATCAAGGCGTTATAAATACACTGTAATAAAAGAGAGTTACAGATAAGAAGGAATGACAGTCATTACCCAAGTCATTAGTGTGTTTCTCTAGGAGTATCTGCACCTTCACCTGGGATGTCAGTTAACAGAAGGGGGCAAGAGAGACCAACCTCGTTCCCAGGGTCTCTCATCTTGAAGTTCCCTGGGGACGGTAAGATGAGAGACCAAGGAACAAGGTTGAAGAGAGACTAGTGGAGGAGCAGGATGGTTGTTTAGCAATGGTTGCAAAGGATGCTGCAAATTTAACTTTTACAATAACTGTCTAACTTCTCAGAAACTGATTGGCTCATTGATATTATCAATAAGAGTACAGATAGATAAAATATTAATTTATGCTAGATTTCAAGCTCAACTTTCAACTGTCAAACTGTCAACTTCTTAACCAATGAGATTTTATGACTTTTTGTAGTAGCCAATCAAAAAGTGAGAAAAGCTATAGAGAATGTTTGTGACATTTAAAATAAAATTCACTTATCTCTGTTTATGGCAAGTTTATTGCGTCTTTTCCCCTCATTTATTCCCGGCATTTGACCATTCTGGGGTCTTGTTATTGTAAAAAACAAATCAACATCAGTTTTTTATTTGTTTGCCCTCTTATTGAAGAAAAATTTTGTCATAACATGGCTTGTGGTTCCACAGCTACTTTGACAATGTTATGAGGTAATTTATCATCAACAAGAGGACAGACACATAAAAACTGACATCAATTTCTAATTCAGTCTTTTTGTTTTCCTCAGTTTGAGGCTTATTCTACTTTAACTTGAACCCTTACTTGTGTTAGCATCAATAGGTCTTGAGCAAAGAATTTTTTCAAATTCTTCAGTGGCCTGTGTCATAGAGTCAGATTAGAAACTTGACTTGTTTTGATGAGAATGCACCTGTTTAATACAGGTGCTGATGCTGCCTGTCGAGAACTCAGTTCAAAATGACTGACAATGATGTTTGCAATTGTTTTTGCTCTTGGATTTTTTGGTAGTTGTGAAAAAATTGTCTACAAGCAGAAATTTTAATCCGATAAACAGCGTAACAATGAGAAAATAAAGAGAGAAATTTTGTCTGAAAAACTTTGTTGTGAGCTTCCGCTCAGAAGCGCGCGGTCAGGGGAACTGGTAACCGATCCTGTGCGAAACCGAAAATGGCGGACGGAAGCAGACGTCATTTTAGTTTTCTTTTATGGCTTATGCAGGCTTCAACATTGTCATATGGAGGTCCAAAACTACGAATGGTGAATGTGGTGAGTATGGTTTTATAGTACCAGCTTGCTTA